>CAIGRQ010034079.1:0-22385 GCA_903798375.1 Fraxinus sp. D2006-0159 | reverse complement strand
TTAGTTCTTTTGATTTGTACAGAAAGGTACAATGTGTCTGAACCCAAGATCGATGATATCTTAATGCTAATGATCTGTTCTTTTTTTTTTTTTTAATATATATTCTGATTGTAAATTTAGGATACATCGTATGACCTTTGGGTTATCTTTGATTTCTTGGTATAATACTTGGTTAGCCCGTAAACCGAACATTATTGCTTGTTAGGCCGAACTAATCTAACTTGTCATTTATTATTTATTTTAACTTTTTTTTTTTCCTGAAAAACTCATTGAGAAGTGAAAGAAAACCAACCTCTAGACTAAGGGTCTATTGGACATGGCTTATAAAAAATCAAAAGAAGGTTTTAGATCCAAAAGCTGCTTTTGGATCCGTTTGGCTAATTTTACGAAAATGCTTTTTATAGTTAAAAGAGTTTTTAGAAAAAAATAGTTCAATGAAGTTTCTTCTAAAAATTAGAAGTGCTTTTAAAAATTAAATTTTAAACAAAAAATCAGGCAATTGATTCCAAAAGTTACTCTACAAGAAGAAAAAGTAAAAACAAGTCATGCCAAACATGCCCTAATGCTCTTGACTTTTTACATTTTGCTTTTGTTGGGATTTGTTAAAAATTATATTTTTAGTAGATTCTGATAAAACTTTATAAAATGCATGCTGAATTTCATGAAACCCGTGATTAAAATTAATCGTTGAAACTTAGCCCTTGTATGAGCACCATTATTTTACATTTTAATGAGGAGAATAATAATTTTTTGGAGAATGTGTGGTTGAAAAAGAATAATTTTTTAAGATTTGTATATAATACTATTTTATTAAAAAATGTGTGATTAATAAGAGATGAGAGAGAAGTGAGTTTTAATTTAATAAGAGCCAAACATGGACTTAGCCCCTGTTTGGTATATATTAGAATTTTCATTTTCATTTTTCTACTCATTTTTAACTACATATTTTTCAATAAAATAATATTTTCAATCATATCAATAATTTTCCTTCCCTTTTAACTACATATTCTCCATCAATCTACCGACCCAAAATATATTCTTCCAAAATAACGTGGGTCAAACACACCCTTAGTTTTTTCAATTTTTTTAATTGAATCAAGTATGGAAGCCACGTTTGATAATCATTAATTTCAAACTCTTTTTTTCAACTACTGTTTTTAACCACTCATTCACACAATAAAATATTATACATGTAAATCCTAAATCTTTGTCAAATTTGTAATTATGTATTCTCCCAAAAATCACTTTTCAAACCATTGTTTTTTCAAAAAAATAAAATAAAAAAT
The DNA here is from genome assembly GCA_903798375.1 of Fraxinus sp. D2006-0159. Lineage (NCBI taxonomy): Eukaryota > Viridiplantae > Streptophyta > Magnoliopsida > Lamiales > Oleaceae > Fraxinus > Fraxinus sp. D2006-0159. The sequence continues at coordinate 21,099 of CAIGRQ010034079.1, read as the reverse complement.
GAAGGTCACATGTGGCTTAATTTTTTTTCTAATAAAATTGGGTTGATCAGACTGGTTATCATGAATCCTTGGCCCCAGAATCGAGCCTGTATATTATAAGCCCATTTGGTAGTGATTAAAATCGAAAAATTAGTCGTTATTGTTGAATTTTATTAAATAAGGGAGATCTAATAACGACTATATTTTCAATTTTAATTGATATAAAACGGGCTCCATCACATATCAATCCATAAACCGGCTTCCACCTAGCCGGATCAGTTTGGGTTCGGTTTTAACTGGGTGGATCGCTCCCCTCCCGGGTACACCATTAGCATAATCCGTTCGTTTGAACTCCGAAACCGCAGAGGCAGAGGCAGAGGCACTTCCATGGCATCTCTCTCTCTCTGGCGTTTACTCAGCAAAATCTCTCATTCTCAAGCTTTTGACGTATAAAAATAATCCAAATTTATCGATTACTTACTTTTTGTATAAACGCTCGTCGATATTCCTATTTATACCCCCTGATTTTTGCCATTACATCTGGATTATACCCACGTATACACGAACAAACGCACTCTCATAATCTCATTTCCCTCTTACTGAGAAATAACCAAATCCTCTGATTATATTGCACCACTGCAAGGAAGCTCCTCCCGAAGCTCTGGCTGTTACCACGTTTCTTTTCAGGTAAGTTTATTATCTGGCATTGAGCGCATCTCTCTTAATTTTTTTCACTTTTTTTTTTAAATTTCTGTACTGTACACAAACTCTGGAAGAAATTGAAAAACACCAATTATTTTCCGTTTTTTCTTTTGGTGATTTATGGATTTTCTTATGAGTTTTTGGTCATGAGTTGGATTTGGTAAAGTCTGGTTCTTTCCATGAAAATGTATAAACTCTTTGACTAATTGAGGAATTTATTTAAAGACTGATTTTTAGTGTATATAATAACCACTTTGGGTAGAACTCGCCTTACATCCTGCTTGTAAAGGAAATGATGTCCAAGGTGCTTGTAAGCTTATGTGGGATACAATTGATTCATTCCACCCCTCTTCAGAATTGATGCCCACAGCGGCCCATTTTCCCTAGCCGAGTGACCTCACTAATCCAGTCTTCTACTCAAAGTAACCCTCCCCTGGTCAAATTGTCTGCAACGACCATCCCTAATATTGGGTGCGTGCCCTGATACTAATAATACCAATCACTTTGGTAGAACTCACCTTTAAACCCAGCTTGCAAGGGTAGGGTCGTCGCTCCTCAAAGCGTTTATAAACCCACAATACAACCTTTTTATGGATGATGTGAGATATTTAGATAGTGAAGAGGGGAGGGTCAAATTAAATTTGAAATACTGTTTTTAGAGTTTTGAAAATAGGTTTATACTGTATGTGTGCTTGGATGTACAAGAATTGTTGGTGTGCTGAATTTAGCTTGTTTATGGAGAGTTTCACCGATCTCTTTTATTTTATGGAGTGGAGAAGCCATCAGGCTTAAGATGACATAGCTTACCTTTGCTACATATTTTTAGAAAAGGTTAGGCCTTTTTTGGGCTCCATTTTAGGTAAAATGCATTTTTCTCTCTCTTAATTGAAACCAAACATTCTTCAATAAAATAATATTACACGTAAACTCAAAACCTTTTCTTATTTTTTAACCACATTTTCCAAAAAATCACTATTTCAAAATATATTTTTCCTAAAATTAAATTTTAATGGAGCCCAAACAAGGGCTTAACATGTAGTGTTGAACTATATTAGACAACACCAAGAATAATATTTTTATTTCTTTTTCTTCCTTAGTTATATTTAAATTTTGTATTCCACCTTGATTTGTGAAGTTTCTTGTGAAGTAATAGGTTTTCTTGAACATTACATCATAAGTCCATTGAAATTTTCTTAAACACTTTTGTTTCAGCTCTCAAATGGAATCAATACTTCGAACTGATATTGGTTATAAAATGCATGTTTGTTTATACTAGTGTATGACTACGCTATGTCAAAAAAAGTAAAATACACTAATTGTTTCAGCTCTCAAATGGAATCAATACTTTGAACAGATATTGGTTATAAAATGCATGTTTGTTTATACCAGTGTATGACTACGCTATGTCAAAAAAGTAAAGTACACTAATGTCAATTAACATGGCCACGTTGATTCATCAATAACGCTACTACGCTAGCACAAGATAATATATTCGTACATTCATTTAGGGTTTGTTTGGAAGAGATTGATTGATGTGAAAAATGATTTTTTTTTTTAGAATGTGTGGTTAAAAAGTAGGGAAAAATTATGGGTCCTGTGGCATCTCTATCTCTCACTGGTATTTACACAAAAAACTCTCATTGCCAAGATTTTGACGTATAACAATAATCTAAATGTATTGATTACTTACCTTTTAATAAATGCCCTCAATTTTACCCCTTGTTTTTTTTACCATTCTAACTCTATTGTATACTCATTTATATACTCACACTCTCTCACGGCTTCCTCATTTCCTCTTTCTGAAAAATAACCAAAACCTAGATTATATTGCACCATTGAAACCGCAAGCTCCTTGAAGCTTAGGCAGTCACCGTTTCCTTTCAGGCAAGTTTAATAGCTGGCAATTCATGGATCTGTGTTTTTTTCGCATTTATTTGAATTTCAATCATATACATGAACTTGAAAAAAGTAAAACATCATCAAGTTTTTCCCTTATCATGATTTCTGGATTTTCTTCTTATGGAATTTTGATCATTAATTGGAATTTTTTGCAGTTTTTTAAATCCTGGTTTTTGTATGGAATTAGGGTTTCTTTCTGTGAAAGTTTAACAACTCTTATCGAATTTACGAATAAGTTAAAAGACTGATTGTTAGGGGAGGATCAAATTAAATTTAAATTTGTGTTCTTTAATTTTACATTTAAGGTTTTGTATTTATGATGCTATATCTCTCCATTTCTCCTGAGGTTGAAAAATAGGCTATCTGTGATGTTTTGATGGAATGATGGTTGTTTTTGGCTAGATTTCAAAATGGATAAAACTGATGTAGAGATGAAGGATGCTAAAACACTGCCCCAAGATTCAGAGAAGAAACCCCTTGAAGCAGAAGTTGAATCTCAAGCAGAAGAATTGCCTTCTGCAGCTTCTGGTACAGACAAAGCAAATGCCTGTGAGAATACAGCTTCTGGTACACACAAAGCAAATGCCAGTGTGAATGAAGTAGGCAATGCTAAAAGTGTTGCAGACGACAGTGTTGACGAGCTCAATGAACAAACTGCTGCTCAAACCAACAGTGGAGGAGTTAAAGAAGAGAACTTCGCTGGAAATGGCATGGTGGGTGGAGATGCTATTGAAAATGTGACGGGAGAAGAAAATCCTGCTGAAATTGTTGAGAAAAAGGACCATAAAATTGGTAGAGAGGATGGAGACCAAGTTACCAACGTTTCAGAAGAAGAAAAACTGTGGGAAAATACTACTGTGGAGAAAATCTCTCGTGAAAATGAGCAACTTCCAACTGAATTATCTGCAATAGAGACTCCTCTAAGGGAGGGTGATCCTGCACATGGTGAGGATGAAAAGATGGCCGATGTGGTTCATAAGAATGAGGAGGAAATAGTTAAAGATGAGCAGAAAGAACCAGGCTATGAATTTGTTTCTGCTAGTACTGTAATGGATGGAAATGCCAAGTTGAGTGAAACTGCAAGTCCTCTAATTGAGGGTGATCCTGCGCAGAGTGACAATGAAAAGATGGCAGGTGTGGTTGATGAGAATGAGGCTGATACAGTTAAAGATAGGGTGAAAGAACCAGACAATGAAATTGTTTCTGCTAGTACATTTACTGATGGAAATGCCGAGCTAAGTGAAACTGTAATTCCTCTGAATGCGGGTGATCCTGTGCAGGTTGAGGATGAAAAGATGACAGATGTGGTTCATGATAAGCTGAAAGAACCAGGCAATGACATTGTTTATGCTAGTACTGTAACTGATGGAAGTGCCAAGATGAGTGAAACTGTTGACGATACTTCCCTTCCCACCAAACTAGGATCTGGTACATCCAGTTCCCTTGTCAAATATTCAACAACAATTGCTGGAGATCATAGTGAAGAAATAGTCAAAACCTTTTTTAGTCAACCAGAGGTACTTGAAGAGAATAGAGTAGAAGTGGAAAAAGAATATTCCAAAGTTAAATTGAGAAGATGATTACTACTGTGAAGTGGTAAACACCATAGATTTTTGATTGTCCTTTTTTTCCGAGTGTTAGATGGTGGAGGGTGATGATGGAGCACCAGAAGATCAAGTAGCATTCATGAAGGAACTTGAAAGGTTTTACAGGGAGAAGTCAATGGATTTTAAACCTCTCAAATTTTATGGGCAGCCACTAAATTGTCTAAAGTAAGTTTGCAGTTAATTGATTTTGTCTGTGACTCTGTTCTTGTGTAACCAATCATTTCTTTGCTTTCTGACTGCCAGGTTATGGAGAGCTGTGATTAGATTGGGTGGCTATGATCGGGTATGCATGTCGTATTTTATTTTTATTACTTTCCATAAATTGAGTCCTCATTATAAGTAAAAACTTTTAGATAATGGTGCATATAGTGTGGCACAGTTATCTTGATATAAGGAACAGTTTTTTGTATTACAGGGACAAGTTATTGAACAATAATAACCGGAGAAAAGTGCTTTCAAATCCAGCAAATGAAATTATGCCAATCTAGATTTAGTCCTACATTCTTTTTCCTCACATCCCTGCACTATCTTTTCCTGTACAGAATTAGAAATTTCATTGCAATATGATTAAAGGACTTTCTTGTGTGATTTTATCAAGTTTTACAGTAGTGAACAAGTTGTACTTTTTCTTGCACGAACTCATAGAAGTTGCATTTTTTTGCCCTTATATCTTTGCCTTGTGATTGCTTGGACAGTCCATGTTATATATGAAAATATGCTGTGAAGAAATTATTTTGGTTCCATCGGACGACTTCATATAAGCATTCAAGCTTCACTGACGAGAAAATAAGCTTTATTATTGTAACCAATATTTTGTGATTGACCTTGGTGCATGAATCAAACAGCATGAAATCTTAAAACAGTTGACATTTGAGGAAATACCTGCTAAAGCACTTGAAATTTTACACTGCTCTATGAGGTTGTTACATCGTTGATTCTATCATGCTGGAACCCTTCTATGCATTTTGTATTTGCTTCTTGCCATAAATACACGAATTGTAACTTTGAGCAATTAACATTATATTCACATGGCTAGCTACTCTCTTGAAGGAATCTTAGTACGTATTTTACCTCATTGTCATACAAAGGATTATTTGAGTTTGTGCCCAATTAAGGTAAGGATCCATCCTTGATATAAACCTGTCTTTTGGTACTATGGGTTCAATGTAAGTTCTTGTGTTCTAGAACTTTATCATTAAGGTATGCATAAAAAACTAACTATGCAGACATGTTACGATTACGTCTCCTTACAATCACTGTCTTTTGGTTGTACCTGTGGGTGGAGCCAAAACATTCTCATAGTCACTTTTGGTAAAGATAGTCTGACCAACGTACCCACTTACATGAGCAAGTTTTATAACCATTTCATGCGCCGTAAAGAACCTGCACTATCCAGCTTGACTAAAATTTGGAAATCTTCATAACATGCTTATCATTTGAAATTCTGGTACCCATTTTAGAAACACAGTTCACACTCCCAGAGTTTTTTGCTTCCAAGTTGTTTTAAAAGCTTTTTTTCCTTGTACATCTTTTCTCTGTTCCACGTGACATTGTTTCCACCTCCACCCCTAGTCGTGGATTGTCTTGTTCTCTCCCTTGATCAAATGCAACACGTAGTACAAAGTGAGTGACCTTCTCTACAATTACAAACATTTTAACGTTTCAACAAGTAATTCATTGTTTGTGAGACAGTAAAACGAACTTTAATCATGTTCACTATTGTTAAGGGATAAAATATTACATCGAATAAAGATGAAAACATAGACCAATTTATAAGAGTTTGGGTTACTCCTCTTAATAAGGTTGACTTTTTAAGATGGAATCCCAAATTTTAACAACTATATCTATGAATATATCCTTCCAACTTGCAGAAATCTCGAAGTATAATTAAGTAACTAGCTATACTCTACAACCTTGTACGAACAAGTTGTTCTTTTTGTCATAATATTGCTCTAGAACCCTGAGTATTTCATTTTGAATACTTGCATCGATTAAGCATTTTAGGTGTAGCAATGTGCAGATGACAATCATATCAGATGTTTGCTTCAATGTTTATGATCTTGATTGATCTCCAATATAGGTGACTGGATTAAAATTGTGGCGGCAAGTGGGAGAGTCATTCCATCCCCCAAAGTAAAGGCCCTCATATCTCTGTTACTTTTTTTCCCTTTATTTTTGGCTTGTTAACACATGTTTGTATGTAAAAATTTATATCTCTAAATTTAGTGCTCTTTCTGACTGATTTTAATTTTTAAGCAGGGATTTGAGAATGCACTTGAACCTACAACTGTTGGAATAGCTTTTATCAATTAAATTATTGGTGCTAAATAATTTTGTAATAATGAAACTCAAAGAAAAACAGATGTGGCTTTCAATTTTTTTTATTGTGATTTACTTGACTTACACAACGAAAGTAGTTTTTGAATACTGATTCATTCTCTTTTTTCTTGCAGGACTTGTACAACTGTTTCTTGGACGTTCCGTATATTTTATGAGAAGGCAACTCTCACAACTTCTCTTTCCATTTTCTTGTCATTGCAACGTTCATGTGATTTTTTCCCATTAGCTGTGTTTATGCTATACACTCAGAGCAAAACTTTCTTGGTATATTTAAATAATCAATTGTTCAATTTTTAGGACTTCACCTGTCCTAGGTAAAAATCGAAGAAATGAGATATGGATATCCTAAAGATGTATGAAAAAGCGCTTGTGGTTATTTTGATTACTTTTTTGTAATGACTGTGTTCATGTTTATTTTATCTGTTATAATTAGTTCCCATGCTCTGTTTCATTCAATTACCTGATTTCAACCCCCCACCCCCAAAAGTAAGATAAAAAAAATTAAAAATTCTCCTGCCATGTGCTAGTCTCTTCTGGAATATGAACGGCACAAGACGCAAAGTGGCGAGCTTCAACTCCCAGATCTTACCCTTCCTGAAGCTCCAGGTGTTCACAGTGAGGTAAATTCACGTTTAATTTTAATTAGCACATATTCCTTTCCTAGTTGTAAGAGATGCTTGCTATACATTAATGAGAAATTTGGTTCCACAAGAACTTCTAGGGAAAATGTCTATCAGTTGGACCATGTGCGTATTAACAAGTGCACATAACTAGACCTATTTGAATCGTGGGGGAAAAGTAAATTGGCATATCTTTCTTCAGCCTCTCACCCTATCTACCTATTTCTCTATCGGAGTAACTCCTTTTAGAGTTTTGTTATTTTAACTACTCATTTTCTCATATAAAAATTTCTTTATTGAAATGTATGTATATTATACTTTGCACTTTTGTGGGCTATGATTAAGAGTCTTAAGGCGTAAGGCGTTGCAAGGCGGCAATGTCAAGCCTCAAAGCCTTCGAGTTGCCTAGATGTAATAATGTGTTTCTCTATTTTTAATATTAATTTAATTATTCTAGGACGACTAATAATTATTTAAAGGCCATTAATAAATATTCTTTTTATTTAATTAATTTATTTAGCCATAAAATAAACAAGAAAAAATAACAAGGAGCGCACCTTTTGGTGCATAGGTCTTCATTATTCGCACCCTTTTGGTGCCTAGGCTTGCATTAGGTGGTTAAAGTAGGGTTGCCTGCCATTTTCCATGCCTTCTCCATATGCAGGGCCCCTTTCTCATGCCTCATGCCTAGGCCCACCTAAGCCCCACCTCTAGAACATAGCTGTGATAGCTTTTCATGTAAGAAAAGTTTGTGCGTTTTTATGTGCTTGTGCACGTATAACTGTTTTAAGTATGTTTTAGGAGTTTTTATCTAATACTATCTGCTAGGAAAAACCTTACAAAATAGTTTAGTAGAAATCGAATAATGAAGACAATCACCGCTATGGCTCCAGACTTCATAAATTTCATGTGCTATGCCTCTAAATTCGGCTTTAGCACTTGATTTACTTATCTGCATAAAGGTTTTCTCCAACAAATTCTCTTTAACCTAATGTTGATTGTCTACAGAAATAGAGCTAGCCCAGTTAGCGGCTGTGTATGGTTCAACCTGTGAATACCTTTTTTTTTTTGAGAAACGCAACCCTTTTCCTGGCATAGCTTTTATATACCTAAATTCTCTGAACAATCCATGTGGCTGTCTAATGGAGCATGCATGAATTGGCTAAGCATGCTTATAGTGTAAGCCAAGTTGAGCATGAGACGAAAATGTGTTTTCCAAAAAGTCTCTGGAATCTCCCCATAGCCATAGGCTTCCCATCAGTAGTGAGCCCAATTGTGATTTGGATCAATTTGTGTTTCAGTTAGTTTGTATCCATCAAACCTCTTTCCTTCAATAAATTCATAATATTTTAAGATGAAAAAATTCTAGCTTTAGACCTAGCTACTTCGATTCCAAGAAAATACCTCGAGTTACCCAGACCTTTGATTTCAATTTCCCTTCATAATCGACATTACATGTTTTTGATCTCCATCGCCTGTATGCCATCTACGTAAACAATAGTACTATTATTTTCTTGAAGATCGAGTGCTTAATGAGTACTGTGTGATCTCCTTATCTTTGAGCAGAGACAGATATGGGGGAGGGCAACACTGGGCTGTAGCCGAGTGCTGTCCAAGCCCATATCCACAATTAATTTCCAATTATCCCATTGCCCACAGTTAACAATCCAATTTCCATAACCTACCAACACCCAACAACACAATTTCACTAGTCCAGTCCAATCATTAAAACCATTTGCTTTTTTCTTTAGTCCAAAATTAAAAACCCATTTATTTCATCTGCGTTGGAGAATAGCCTTTATGCTGTAAAGAAAGAAAAGGCAAATGTCTGAGATGAAGAATGCAATAGCTTGTTTTCATTTTTCTCCTTGTTTTTTTTAATAATTGTAGATTTCATAATCTTATAACTCTAAAATTTATTCTATGATCTAACATGCTACTCAAAAAATATATTTAAATAAAAACCTAATTTGAAGAAGATTACTTCCAATCAATTTCTAAATCGTTGGAGCTACATTAGATAAGCGTTAAATTATATCTGATAGTTCAAACATCTCTAGTTTCTTAGTAACCACAATAATGGGGTTTCTTGGGTTAATAGAAATATAATATATCATTCTCTAAATCGGCCCATAAATGCACCCCTTTTATAATTTTGATTTGATAGCTAAGTGGTTATCCTTTTTCCAACACATTTGAATTTTATTTCTTATCTTTATAATGTTGCTTTTCAGAATTCATCCCACTACTTCACCTGCATTTGTCTTTGGATTATAGGGATATTTAAATGTTTTTGTTTTTTAATGCATTTTTCAAAATGGAAGAAAATGAAACATGTTATGACGGTAATTTGTTACAAAATGAATGATGATTTTCTTGGTGATTGTATGACATTCTACAGTGAATGATAATGTACTATGATATTAGTGTAGATTCTGTTATAGATGAATTTTATGCTATAAAATTGCGACGCGCACGACTTTTTTGTTACGTGTAAATTTTATTCTATGTTAACTTTTTAAAAAATTTTGCCCCCTGCAACATAAATTACTGGCTCCGCCTGTGTCTTTGAGAGTACCCATATGATCGTAGGCATTTCACAAACTTTCAAACCATGTTCTTTGAGATTGTTTTAGCCAATAAATAGATTTTTTTCCCCTGTTTGCATACCTTACGGTTTCCAGAAAACAACTTAAATTCTAGATGGAGGATCCATGTATATTTCTTCTTCTTAGGGTCTATGGAGAAGAGCATTTTTGACATCAATTCATGAGAAGGACAATAAAGATTACTAGCAACTCAAAGAATAACATGGATTGAATTCATTTTGGCACTAGGAGCAAAGGTCTCTTAGTATTCAAATGTGTTTTGGTGTAACACTAATCTTGTTATAAATCTTTCAAACCCACTGATCTCTTTCCTTTAGGTAACTCAAATCATCTCCTAGGTTTTATTTTTTCCCGTGCTCTTAGTTCTTCCACGACAGCATCCATCCACTATGATCTTTTAGAGCCTCATCAATTGGGTCCTTTTGGACATGCTCGGAAGATAAATTTGAAATGAAGGCCTTATACAAAGAATTAAGACAACTATAAGAAACGAACTTAGTGATGGGATGTTTGGTACAGTTCCTAACTCCTTTTCTTAAAGCAATGGGAATATTGAGGTTATTTTCACTCAAGGATTTAATTGGTGATAGGTATTTAGAGTTACCTTTTACCGGAGTTGGAGAGTTTCAAGGGCTCAATTTATCTTTCTTCGAGAGCATACAATAGGACTAGAAACCTACTGAGGAGCTGTACCATTTACCAAGTTAGCATCTGTTTTTTTCCTTGATCTTCCTTTAATGAAACTTGCTGCAGATTTAGTTCATTTTCTGTCCATTACATGATTAATATCCTTGTCATGGTTGAGATGCACCAACGGCATCATTTCGACTGACTGACTGACAGGCAGATCAGTTTCAGTGTTAATAAGATCCTGTAGATTATGGGAGGAGCTGATTTTCATTATGTATTTTCTCAAATCTCCTGAGAAAAATGAGATTCTCAAAGAACGACATCGATAGTGACAAATTGTAGGGGGATGATAACATTTGAACTTCTTTTTTTGTGGGCGAATAACCCCAAAAAAGTACATTTTAGAGCGTAGGGTCAAACTTTGTGATAGCTTAGGAGAAAGAAATCTTTGAGAAAATGGACAGGCAGTGAATAGGGAAGAGGGAGAGGCGGATTGAAGCTTCTGGAAATTGATGAAAATAGAATGTGAAATATAAATCTGCTGAAGTAGGTTGTGGGCCAATTAATTAGATGACCTGTGCGTTTGATATTTTATATTTTCAAAAGGCAACATAGAAAAAAAATAACTATAATAAATATTTAATTATGTATTATTTTAATAAATCATGCGATACACATCTCTAAAAATGCGTCTAAATTATTAGTATATAATTTATTCAAAACATACTATGTTAATAAGACATTCACGTAACAGTTTATAAATTTTGGATTAGCTGTATCCAATGAAAAAGATGCAGCTCCTAGATATGTAGAACATGTCACTGACCTAAGTAATAGGTGATTAATAATTACAATCTATTAACTACTATCGTAAATATGAAATAAAGATCTTAAGATAACAAACTTTCAACGGTATATAATTTGCAATATGATTAGAATGTTCTAGATGAATTACACAGGGAAATGGATATCAAGGATCTGGATCAGGCAGGGCTCGGAGGGATGCTGCTGCTCGTGCTATGCAGGGTTGGCATGCGCAACGTCTTTCTGGTCATGGCGATGTTGGTGAGCCAATCGTCAAGGTCTGGAAATTAACATCTTTAGGTTATCTCATGGGTTGTATATTTGCCCTCATAAGGAGTGTCCGAGTAATTATTTACTTTATTTTAACAGGAAAAGAATCTCAACAATGGAGCTAAGCGTGAGAAAAATCTCAAAAGCATTGGTAAGCTTGCTTCAGTCTGAAATAAGGTTCCTTTTTTACATCTTTGAAATTGTAGAATATGGAATGATATTAGCCATTTCACCCCAGAAGTCAGATACAAGAGCAAGATCTGATAGTTGCTTATCATATGTTTCATTGATTTTTATTTTTATTTTAAATGGATAAATGAAAAGCTTCATTGTTTTGTGTACTTATTGTGAATTTAGGCTCCCTAAAGCAGAAGAGACCAAGTGAAGAGGAGCATTCAGTGAAAGCAGCACGAACTGAGACATCTAAGCAGTTAAGTCTGGGCTTATGATTACTCGTCTTTTTATTTGTTTCTGTCAAAAGTAGGCTGACCTATTTGTATAGTACACTATGTTTACTTTTGATTGAGAATTGAAATCGGAGATCACCACTTGCATCATTTAGTCTCTTCTTGGGTTCTGTTATCATGTCTTTTTCAGTTTGTTCCTAGTAAGAATGCTGTCAATTCCCTTGCAGGCGTGTTTTACAAATGAAATACATCCGTAAGGCAGATTTTTTTTTTTTTTGGTCATTGAAGTCTATTTTCTGTGCTTACATTAACTATAGAAATAACGATGTAAGTAGCTCCATAAAGCAAACTGAGTTTATAATTTTCTTATACATGGTAATTCAGTTTGGATGATTTATGGTTTATTTTAGCTTTGGAATAATGTTGAAGGTGAGAGAACTTCGTTTGGCATGTTACTCACTTTAAAAGGATGCTTGTTTAGCCGAGCAGTCAAAATGAATAAAAACAAGGATTCTGTTTTTCTGTCTCGGATGTTTAATCATTCATTTGAATGATTATTGGGTTACACAGATGTACGAAGTCTATGAAGCACGGATATTCCTATTAGGGTAGTGTGTTCGTCCTCGACTCTTGTCAAGTTGTGTTGGACGACGACGCTCCTCAGACACTCCATGAAATGCATCTGACAAGCACGTTTTGTGTCCTATTTTTATATATTTTTAAAATTATTAATGCTCGAGGGATACCTCATAGACATTCCTCGGGCAAGTGTTCAACATGGTTTGTGCCATGTCTTATATTAAGTATAAAACAAAGTTACAATATAAAATTTATTAGTTTAAAGACATGTCCATGTCTGTATCATGTTGTGTCCGTGCTTCTTAGGTCAGACCTGTCTTTCCTAGCAACAGAAACAAACTATTGTTATGAAGATAATTCCTTCGATGGTTGCTGCATCTTTAACTTGTCAAATTGACGTAATCAAGTAGAACTTGGTATGAGGTGATATGACTATGTATGCTTAACCTTGTTTTTCCTCGTATAATAATAACAATGATGGCTGTATCCCTGCAAGTAAACCAATCTTATAATTTGCTGGCTACTTGGCTCCCTCTGGATGACTTATGGCATATTTAACAACGGAATAATTTTGAATTTGAAAATACAATACGCTTGGTAGGTAAATCTTCTCATACCAGTTTCAAACAGAGCTTGTTTAGATGTGTGGTCAAAATGAATGCTAAATGAGGAAATCCTAAATGCTTCTAACTGTATCAGAGATTTATGCATTATTTTGCACGATAAATATGTATTAGGTAGCACCTATGTATTCTTTAGCCACAGAAAAAATGCTAGTTCACTTTTGATGGTTGCTGCAGCTCTAACTTGTCAATTGACCTTTTAAACTATATCTTAGTATATTAGGTGATTTGAGACTTTTATGTATGAAATAAGTTTTCCAAATAATTTCTGGAAAAGCTCTGGATTAAATGTGCCAAATTAACTAGCCCGATCCTTCAATTTTGAGCCAAGCTGGAAGATAGTTACTGTTCTATAATGGTTAAGGCTCCTAATATTATTCTGTGGCCACTGGTGCTTGACTAAATTGCTCTTCGTTTGCCAGAATGGTTGCATCAGTAGTTGATGTTGGTCCCCCGGCTGATTGGGTGAAGATCAACGTGCAACAAACTGTAAGTTCCTTTTAACAGCATTGAAATAACCCCCCTCCCCGTATATAACCACGTTACGCTTGCATGCACAAGGATAAGTTTTGACTTGAACTCATTCTTTATGTGCAGAAAGATTGTTTTGAGGTTTATGCCCTAATACCTGGGCTTTTGCGCGAAGAGGTGTGTACTGCTGTCTTAGAGTTCCTTTTTTCATGATTTTAATTTCCACTAAACAGAGGCTAGGTTTTTTTTTTTTTTAAAAAAAATAAAAAAATTCTAAATGATATTGTGATTTGAAAGCTTAAGTTTATTTCCTGGCTATTGTATGATTGATTAGCTGTCACTTGTCAGAACAATATGGATAACTTTCAGATTGATTGTTCACGGTTGCCCTTTCATCAGTTGTTTTCCCTTCTCTGAGGTGCATGTTCCAGTATATTGTGTATTTGAAAATGCTATATTTGAATCTAGTGAGCATCCAATCAATCCAATAGTGATGTTTCTTAGAGGGCACTGACAGTATAAGGATTCATACTATCTCTTGGTTTTGTTTATTAAAGATTTTCATTTAGAGTCCTGAGTCCCCATTATATTGATGTAGAGTCGGCTGGTGTTCTTCTCAGTATATGTAGGTATGATGAATTGATGATAGTCATAATGGAGCTTTTCACACTTCTCTTATCTCTATTCTTCTCATAATTTGTAGTGCTAATCATTTTTCTGGTTTTTGTTATCAATGTCACTTGCTATGGTTTAGCAAATATTGTTCCCATTCATGTTGCTTTTGCATCCACTTTTTATATTTTGTGTGGAGGACGCATAAATTTTGGTCTACGAATATGGAATCTACTTCTAGCGATGTTGTGCATCTATTTCTTTTCCAATGTTAACCATCAAGATCTTGTATAAGATGCATTTTTCTCATCTGCCCATTATGAGATAGTGAATTAAAGTTACAAGATGATATTCATGCCTTATCGGTGAACATAGGTGCGTGTTCAATCAGATCCTGCTGGACGTTTAGTCATAACAGGTGAGCCAGAGCAACCTGAAAATCCATGGGGTATCACGGCATTTAAAAAGGTAAGTGTATTAGTAAGTTTGAGCAGGAAGATTATGACAATTATATAATGTTTGCACCATAGCATCACAGGCTGTGTCGTGCCTTATGACTCTGAATTAAGTAACCATATGTAAGTTAAGATTTTTTCGCATTTTGTTCACATACTAGCCCCTGTTTGTCTACCATTATTCAATAAGAATGAATTTTGGAATAATGAATTTTTGGAGAATGTGTGATTAAAGAGTAGGAAAAAGTTTTGGATTTACGTGCAAAATATTTTATTTTGAGAAAAAAAGAGTTGAAATAATGGTAGAAAAAGGGGCAAATTTTTTAGAGTTATGATACAAGTACAGGGGCTTTTCACAGGCGGGCCAGGTGAGATACATGGGGAGGGGAGCCGATTTTTTGTTTTTTAATACATTGGGGTGGGCCCCCCATACAGTGAGGGGGCCTGTAAGCCCTGTGAAAAGCAGAGCCCTGTACTCAGGGGCCAGGGCTTTGCTCAATTTTTTATCCTACAAGGTTCAGTTTTTCCATTGCATGGCAAAATGGAAAAGAAACTTTCAGTTGCCGCCGGTTTGGGTTCCAGATGAAAGGTTGAATAAAATGAAGCATATTGTGTGGTCTCTTACCCATTTTTTTTTCTTTACATCAGCTAAGCATGTTGTATCTTCATATAGTGTTTGTTGAGTGCCACACAATAAAATTTAAAAGCAATTCGATGGCTGAGTCAGTTGCATATTAGTGCCGGTACGCAAATGTTAGCATATTTTGAACAGTTTAAGGATTAGAATTAACGAAATCAGTTGGTGGTTTTCAGGTGGTGAGCTTCCCTGCTAAAATTGATCACGTTCATACTTCTGCTGTGGTTATGTTGCATGGGCGCCTCCTCATCCGTGTCCCTTTTGAGCAGTGACAGTGTTGAATTTCAAGGTTTACTAAAAACTAACTTTTGTGAATGTTTAGTTGTGACCATTAAATGTGATTGACTTGCATCAGCAACTTAGTTCTTAGAGGTCCAAGTTAGATATTTAAGGTAGTGGTAACTAGTAAGACGGCATATGGAGGTTTTTTTTTCGTCCCGTTAGCTCCGCGGTACTGTTTGAAGGAAAAGATTGATTTCTGTTTTAAATTAGTTGAGACTTTCTTTTCATTTTGAGTAGGGCGTACCAAACATGGCCTATCACATTGGCGTTGCTATTTAACTACAGTTTCAATAGGATGTTGAACCAATTCCCTGATTCCTATGTTTTTGAGCTAGTCAATTTACAGTACAATCACGCTACATGTATATCATCTTTTACATCGTTGTTTACATTGTGTCATGTGACAATACACCATTGGACAATTTAAAAGAAACACACTTTTCTTGTCCACAATTTTTTAAAAACAAAGAGAATGTCAACTGGATGTAAGGGAAATAATGTACAAATAGCATTATTGATTTACAATATTTTCTTTTGTTATTTTACATACGAAGATGAGATTTACCTTTTTTTGTTCTTTAATAGTACTATATAATTGTTTGTTAGTACTTTTAAGTGCTTATAACCTTTTTACCAACATTTTAATCCTTCTAATTCTTCAAAATTTGTCTTTAATTATTTCTACCCAAATTACCACATATGCTACAAATTTTCACTTTCAAATCAAATTTTCGATTGATTAGAATCTAAACTTGCATTTTTTGCTATCAATTTGCTGTAACATTTTTGCAAAGTAATTATCATTACACAACTGTTGGCCTCATCGTGTCACCTCCACTTGTTGGACCTAGATATATGCTCTTGTTTGAGTCCCATTATTTGGTAAAAAAAAAAATGTATTTTTAATAGTAGATTGATGGAGAATGTGTGATTTAAAAAAAAAAAAAAAAAATAGATTTGCATGTAATATCATTTTGTTGAAAAAATAAAATAAAAATATATTTTGAAAATAATGAGGATCAAACAAGGGATAGTTAACTTAAATTATTTTGTCTTTGAAAATTGAAAGATAGTCAGTGACATACAACGATAACTTATATAATTCCAAATTTTTATTTTCTTTGATCGAAATTCAAAATGATAGAGAAAATGTATTTGAAATACATTTATAGTCTGTTTTCAATACGTCAGATGTATGTTCATTAATGATTTTTGAATTTTATACATTGAATTGTATCAAATTGATTTAGAATGGATTGTGAATGATTTTTGAATTGTATATATAGAATGAGTATATAATGATTCTTGTTCAATTTGTTTTGCATTTATTGAATTGTGTTTATTTGAATTAATTATTAGTATTGAATATTACTTATATGTATTTCCTTTCGATTGCTTGAATTGATTGTTTGTAATTATTGACAAATGCAAATGCTTTAAAAATAAATATGTGTTTTCTTGTGTTGAAAAAATATTAATTGAGTAATGTTCAAGATAAAATGGATGAAAATGATGTTGGAAATGACATGGATGACGGACTTATCATGAAATGGATTTTGGGGACAAACTATTTTTGTAGATATTCCAGTTGAAACTAATGTCGGGGGATGTTAGGAATGAAAGATCTAAACTTGATGTTGCACAGCTTCCTTCGAATTCTGGATTAAAAATTCCATTACAGAATTATGATACTAATGTTCGAGATATGATTCAAAGATCATGTGTAAATGGGTCTTTGTCAGCCTCATGTGTTTGAGTGTATCCCCTAATAATAGTGCTATACATCCAGAGTTAAAAATCCAGGCTCAATTCTAGGGAATACACGTGTCCATACACGATTGGTCAGTTTGAAAAATAAAAACAAAAATCATCCAATCAAATTCTGACATAACAGCCTGTTTTTTTTTTTTCAATCCGTGTTCTTTCATCATTTTCCATCCCCTAATTCAAAATGTTTGCTTTTGCACTGGGTAGCATGTCCTTGGATATGTTGGTAAGATTCATGAATTTTACATAGATAAGTGTAGTTTGATCAGCATGAACAAAAATAAGTGAAGCCCTAGTTGACTCAAAGTCAAGATATTTTGGAACTATCCTTGAGTCTCCAAGATTAAATGTATTGATATTTATGATTGGTACGAGATGTTTGGTTTAAATTATCCGAGATAGATTATGAGTGTGTTTGATGCACATTTTTTAGGAGAGAATGCATTTTTTTTGTAATGTGATGGTGAGAGTTTGTTTGGTACTGCTTATAATTCAATTAAAATTGAAAATATGACCGTTATTGGATCTCACTCGTCTAATAAAAGTCAATAATAACGGCTAGTTTTTCAATTTTAGCCCTTGTTTGTCTACCATTTTACCAAACTCTGTTTGCTANTCAGCATGAACAAAAATAAGTGAAGCCCTAGTTGACTCAAAGTCAAGATATTTTGGAACTATCCTTGAGTCTCCAAGATTAAATGTATTGATATTTATGATTGGTACGAGATGTTTGGTTTAAATTATCCGAGATAGATTATGAGTGTGTTTGATGCACATTTTTTAGGAGAGAATGCATTTTTTTTGTAATGTGATGGTGAGAGTTTGTTTGGTACTGCTTATAATTCAATTAAAATTGAAAATATGATCGTTATTGGATCTCACTCGTCTAATAAAAGTCAACAATAACGGCTAGTTTTTCAATTTTAATCCGATTTTAATCTCTATCGAACACACCCTGAATATGTGGTTGAAAAAGAAGAAAAAGTTATTGATGTGATGGAAAATATTATTTTATAGAAGAATATGTGATTGAAAATGAATAAAATAATGAGAATAAAAATAAAAATGTAGTTCAAACAAGAGCCATGTTCGAAAACAGAAGGGACTTGCACATAGAATTGGGTGGGTGGATGAATCTTGTCTTTGTCTATTTGCATTATTTTGGAAGCACTGGTGGTGCACGCAGACTGCGTGCTCAGTGGCATTATTGTAAATACAAAACTTACATAAAAATACAAGAAGAGCTAGAGAATAAAACCATTTGAAAGCAAATACAACAAAGGGACATTTGTCATGGTTACAATAGTACTATAAAACCTTTTATCCTCTGTTTGCTGGCCTTAAAACATAGTTTTAAATGGTAATACAAATTCCCATATTTCTTTGGGCACACAGTATTATTGTACCATAAATGTCCAATCTTAGGTTGAATCCTAAAAGAGAATTTTCAAAAATTATATATAATCAAATGGGGTGGGTCTCTGAGTAAAATATTGAAAAAACAAAAAGAAATGCTAATGTCCCCCTATAGGTGCTTCCATGTGTCCATTATGGACACTCTAATGAGTTCAAAAAAAAAAAAAGGATCATGCTATACGTACAAAATGTCATACGTAATGACTTACCTACAAGTCATGTGGTGCCCCCTATTGAGGGGGGGGGGGTGCCTGTGGGGATAAGCTCTAATGTGTTAAAAAAAAAAGGGATCGTGCTATACGTATAAAATGTTATACATAATGGCTTACCTACAAGCCATGTGGCGCCCACAGACGTCCCCGGCGCCACATGACTTGTAGGTATGACATTTTGTACACCAAGTACTATTCAAAAAAAAAATCACCCACCCCCGTATTGCGTCTTTTTTGGTGCATTTTTGTGGCTTCATTTTCTGTACGTGTAGTGTAGGAGAAAATTACAGGAAATATCCATTTTCATATGATTATTTGTAAAAATCCAGCCACAAAAATGCCATAAAAATAACCTAAGTGATGCTTTAACAATCGACAACATTGTTTAATAACAAAATATATTTTTAATTTTTTCAAAGTAGATATTTAAAAACTCAACCCCCTTTCCTTTTTAGGCACAAGAAAATGCTACAAAATCACAAGAAATTATCCATTTTTTTACATGTAGCCTGCATTTTTTTTTTTACTAAAGCATAAATACACCGCAAAATTCCAAGAAATGGTTAAACTGAAGGCCTTCCACCCCACACTTGCAAATCAGCTGGAAATGGATAATTTGGAGGCAATAAACCTGCACTACCGCCGTTATCGCCACCATCGGTGCCATTCCGGCCACCTCCACCGGCGGTGACACCCGAAGATTGCGACGCCGTTGGTTGAACCTGAGCAGCAATACCCTCCTCTTCCTCCAATGGCAAGCGTTCAAAAACCGCATTTGCAAATGAAGTAGCCATTAACACTACAGGGCCGGAAGCCATTAGAGGCCCCACCACACTACCACCAACCACTTGCCCCTGCCCGCCGGACAAGAATATCGACAGCCCACCTGCCCTCGGCGGCGCAGGTGGTGGAAGCACCGTCCCGGATAACAAAAGTATCTCGAATCGTCCGTGCAGTGTGACCACACTGCCTCCAGGCGCGGCGGCGGGTTGACGGAGCGTCACATCTTCGACAGTGCCGCTACCACTTAGAACACAAACTCCCCTTCCCCTCCGCCGTGCATAAACGGCCAAATTCTCCACTATATCGTTTCCAGCTGAAACTTCAAGAACATGAGCTCGTAGAGCATTTGGGCTGTCTCGTGTGACAATTATTGGAGGCTTGGACTTGTTCTTGGAACCAGGAGGCCGGCCGCGAGGACGACGGTTGGTGTTGGGCGTGCCACCAGAACTGGTAGTGGCCGCCGTGTCGGATTCTGCTTTGTGGTCCTTTTCCGGTGAGTCTTTGGGAAGCTGAAGTGAACCTGAACCTTTCTCATATCCCGCCATACCCACATCAACTCTCAAAATCCAAAGCAGAAAAGTTTAATTACACAATATTGGATAAAATCATAAACACAGGAAGATTCAAGAACAACAAAGCAGTAATCAATAGACAATAACCCCTTAAGCTGTGAAGACTCACCATGAATGTAGCATCAAATTAAGATCTTCAAACCCAGGATTTTTTTTTTTCTTTTCTTGTCTAAATCAAGTCCGAAAATCACTGTGGTCACTAGGAAGGAGAAGAATAAACAAAGCAAAAGAAAGAAAAAGGGGAATTAGTGGAGTACAGTATTGTATTACATATATTTGTTCGTATATATCTGAAGGGAGAGAGAGCACTCACGCATATATTGAGAGGGCAGTGTATATGATAGATAAGACGACGTATATCTGACTCCTGAGAAGGCAGACAGGCAGAGAAAAGTGTGCAGTAAAAGTAGGGAAGCAGTAAATTATTCAAATTATGGCGACAAATTTATCGAGTTACGCACTTAGAAAATTCCACTTTATCATCTTCCAAAGGTAAATTCGCTCTATCCTCTCCTCTCCATTACTGTGGAGAATGTGAAGGCCAATGGGTATACTGTGCGACAAAGAACGCCACTCAACTTTTACTTAAAATTTCATCTCTTTCAATTTAGTCACGTCCATGACGAATAATAAGAGGTTGTGTCATGCACGGGATTAACAAGTCGAGGAAATAGTGAGAGATGACTCGTTGACCCTATCATCTTTTCATAATGACCTTCGATAGTTTGATTGGTTAAAGAAAAAAAAAAAGTTGAAAATTGAAATGTGTTACAGAAGGGCTAAAATATCTTACTAGAGACCAGCCTTTTTTTTTTTTTTTTTT
>CAIGRQ010034075.1:0-10285 GCA_903798375.1 Fraxinus sp. D2006-0159 | reverse complement strand
AGTTTGGAAACTAAAGTGAAAATATTAAAAAGTTGTATCGAACCTCACGATGAAGACTTGAGAGTGTTAGAGGCCAATTTGATGAAGAAATGAGTCAAATGGATGAAATATAGCCAAAACATGATCACAAATCAGCTTTCAAGTCGAAAAGTTTTGCATCGATTTTCAGCCTCATATTGAGACCAGTTTTGGACATAGAAAACAATCGAATTCAAAGATAGTGTTTGAAGTAAAGTTGTAGCCCTTTGAGTTATCTTTCTAAATTATCTTGAATCACCTCAATTGGACATTGGAAGAGAAAGTTATGATAAAAATACTGGGAGTTGTTCGACTGTCGAAAATCAGGTGAAGAGCGCGCCCCAAACCTAAAAAAGACTCGCCTGAGGCTTGGGAAAATGCTAAGGCGCGCTCCATAGTAGTTTTTTTTTTTTATATTTGGTACCCATTCAAGTTTGGGTCCTTGGTAGTTAGTTTTAGTGGATTCTCAAATCCACTTGTTGTTACTTTCAAAGTGTAGCATCTTTTTTATTAGACAATTACATGCAGTATGTTCATCTTTATTTCAAAGTGTAGCCTCTTTTTGAAGGAATGTTTGAGACTTTGACAAATAGATTTTTGAAAGATTTTTGTTTTAAATATGGTTTATGTCAAATTCCTCCTTTATCAAAAACACACTTTTGATCACCGAGCATTAAATCAAAATTCTTCTTACCTTGAGTAAATTTACAAATAATTTTAGTTAAGTCTTCAACTTTTTCTTTCAAGGAAGAATCTTCTTTAATCAATAAGTCATAATCAAAATTTTCCTTTTGAGATTCTAAAATTTTTCTTCATTTCACTTTTCAACAAGTAATGCTTCGTTTTAAGAATAGATTGATTTAGAGTAAGTTTTTCAAATTCCTCAAGAATTTTATCATAGGAGGTAGATAAATCATTATATGAACATTTTTCAATAGAGTTTACCTGATCTTCAATTGTCATGAAGCATATGTTGACAATTTCTTCTTGACTATCATTTCCAACACGATCATCCTCTCTTTCATCCCATATTGTTTGAAGTGCATTTTTCTTGATATTTCTCTTCTTGTTTGGGCAATTAGTTCTCTCGTGATCGGGTTTATCACAATCATAGCAAATAATTTTCTTGCTCATTTTTTCACCCTCTTCTTCTTTCTTTTGGAATCTCCAATTATTTCGAAAACCTCTTCATTTTTTGACAGGAAGGACTAGATCATCGAGCTCTTCTTCACAATCATAGCAAATAATTTTCTTGCTCATTTTTTCACCCTCTTCTTCTTTCTTTTGGAATCTCCAATTATTTCGAAAACCTCTTCATTTTTTGACAAGAAGGACTAGATCATCGAGCTCTTCATCACTCATATTTTCACTTGTAGTTCCTTCTTTGATTGCCAATTTAATAGCAATTTGGCGCTTAGGAGGCTCCTTCAATTCCTCTTTGCTTTTCCTCGTTTTCTCCTTAGTCTCAACATTATTGAACTCATATGTCACAAGGTGCTATAAAGTTCTTCCAAATGATATGAGTTGATATCTTTGGTATTTTCTATCAACATTCTTAATGGGCTCCATTCTTCTGATAGTGACCTGAGCATTTTACTTACAAGTTCACCGTTAGTAAATTTTAGATCAAACTATTTGAGGTCATTAACAATATCGGTGAAGCGAGTAATCTTGTCAACAATGGGTTCATTTTGTTTCATGAAGAAGTTTTCAAACTCTTTAACCAAGAGATTAATTTTAGTTTCCTTGGTTCCAAAACCACTTTTAAACTTGAAAACACTTGTTGATCTAGAATATTTTTTAAAAATAATCATATTGTCTCAAAATGTCGTGATTTTCATACCTATTCAACTAAGTAACACTCCCAAACTCGTGCACAACACCTGTAAATCTAGTGTGGACCATTCATAGACTCTTTGTGATCTATAAGGACGATGAATGACCTAATATTACTAAAAATTATCAAAAACACGAAAAGTTCCTAATCTAATGCATAAAGTGGAATAAATAAAAGGGAAGAAACGTTGGATTGCCTCACAACAAGCGCTTACTTATAGTCTATAACTCGACTTTATGGCGGTTTATTCACTTCGGTATTTGAAGATGAACGGTGGACTTTTGTTTTAAGAATTCACCACTCCAGTAAGGCTTCAACCATTGTCCAGTAACTTTACATATTTCTTTAATGAGTGATCTCTATAGTCCCATATGGAAATACCTTAGTAATTGTGCATGGACCCGAACACTTTGACCTCAACTTTCCTAGAAAAAACTTGAGTCTCAAGTTGTATAATAGGACTTTTTGGCCCACCTCAAACTTTCTTCTTTGAATATGCATGTCGTGCCACTTTTTGGTTCACTCCTTGTAGAGCTTTGCATTCTCATAGCCTTTCAGTCGAAATTAGTCTATTTCATTCAACTGAGATAATCTCTTTTCACCAGTTGCTTTCAAATTAGAATTTAAGTTTCGGCCGCCCAGTAAGCATGGTGTTCTAATTTAACTAGCAAGTGGCACGCTTTTCCAAAGATCAAGCTATAAGGAGACATGCATATATTGAACGTTGTTCTGTAAGCCCACAAAGCATCGTCAAACTTCTTAGACCAATCATTTCTCGAAGAACTCATTGTCACCTCAAATATCCGTTTTTATTCCCGATTGGAGATTTCAACTTCCCTTCTAGTCTTTGGGTGATAAGAAGTAGTTATATGGTGCACGATGCCATATTTAGCCAATAATGACTCAAATTTTCGATTGCAAAAGTGTTTGCCCCCATCACTCATGATAGCTCTAGATGTGTCATAACAGGTGAAGATGTACTTCTTTAGAAACACAATCATCACCTTATCATCGTTCGTTGCAATGCTACTGCTTCCACCCATTTGGAGACATAATCAAGTGTAACTAACATATACTAATTTAAGAACGACGGGGGGAATGGCCCCATAAAATCAATCTCCCACACATCAAAAAGCTCTATATTTGGAATGCTATTTAAAGAAATCTCGTTCCTTCTAGAGATGTTTCTCATGTGTTGGCATCTGCCACACCTCTTCACGGACTCAAAGGCATCCTGAAAGAGTGAAGACCAATAAAATCTAGATTGTAAAACTTTAGCGGTTGTCTTTGAAGATCCAAAGTGTCCTGCGTATGTAGATGAATGACATTGCTCTAGTATTCGAGATACTTCATCCTCAGGAACACATCATCAAATAATCTGATTTCTTCATTGATTGTAGAGAATGTGATTCTCTCAAAAATAATATTTGAAGTCAGTGAAGAATTTCTTTCTTTGATGATTTGAATAATTCGATGGAATGATATACTTGACCAAATAATTTACTATATCAGCATACCAAGGTGCCTCTTCTACACTAAATGTCTACTCATCTGGAAAAATCTCATTTATTTCTATTGACTCCTTATACTCTCCAGGCTCAAATGAGATAAGTGATCGGCTACTACATTTTCACTTTTCTTCTTGTCTCTAATCTCCAAATCAAACTCTTGCAAAAGTAATACCCAATGGATAAGTCTCAATTTGGCATCCCTCTTTGTCATCAAGTATTTTAAAGCGACGTGATTAGTGTAGATTATAACCTTTGATCAACAAGATAGGATTGAAATTTATCAAAGGCATAGATCACAGCAGAAGCTCTTTCTCCGTTGTGGCATAGTTGATTTATGCATCGTTCAAGGTTTTGCTTGCACAATAAATCACATAGAATGTTTTGTTCTTACGATGTCCCAATATGGCCCCACGACGTAATCACTTGCATCACACATTAATTCGATTGGCAGACTTCAATCTGATGCAATGATCACTAATGATGAGGTCAACTTCTCTTTTAAAGTGTCGAAAGCCATAAACACTCTGTAGAGAAATCGAAAGTAAATCCTTAGCTAGCAAGTCGCATAGATGTTTTGTGATCTTTGAGAAATCCTTAATGATGTGTTGATAAAGTCGGCATGCCTAAGGAAACTGCGAACACCTTTAATTGATGTAGGTGGTGGTAATTCGTCGATAATCTAAAAAATTTCTTTTGCCCACCTCTATCCCATTAGCTGAAGTGACATTTCTCCCAATTCAATACCAAGTTTGCTCCTTACATCACTGTAATACCAAGCTCAGATAATCTAAAAAATTATCAAAAGAAGATGCAAACACCGAGAAGTCATCCATGAAGATTTCATCAGTTTCTCTACCATGTTAGAGAAGATCGTCATCATGTAATGCTGAAAGGTAGCAGGAGCATTGTACAACCCAAATAGCATCCTACTGTTAGTAAATGTACCATAGGGACAAGTAAATGTGGTCTTCTCCTATCATTGAGTGCTACTGTGATCTGAATATATATAGAATATCCCCAAGGAAGCAGTAGTGAAAGTACTCCACCAATCTTTCTAACATCTGATCAATAAATGGAAGGGAAAGTGATCCTTCCGATTAAAAACATTGAGTTTGTGATAATCAATGCAAACTCTCCATCATGTAACAGTCCTAGGGGGAATTAATTCGTTCATTTCATTTTGTATCACCATAATACCGTACTTCTTTGGCACAACCTGAATTGGACTAATCCATACACTGTCTGATAATGGATATATTATACCTGCATCCAGGAGTTTCAACACCTTTGCTCTGACCACCTCTTTTATGTTTAGATTTAGCCTCCACTGACCGTCTACACTTGGTCAAAAATTCTCCGCCATGAAAATATTATGCATGCATAGTTAAGGGCTGATCCTTTTAATAGTTGCAATGGACCATCCAATAGCAGTCTTATTACTCTGAGTACCTGAAGTAGTCTATCATCCTCCACTTTGCTGACTAAATTTGAAATAATTATTGGGAGTGTAAAGGACTTTCCCAAATAAGCATATCAAAGATGAGGTGGTAGTTGTTTGAGTTCCAATTTAGGTGATTGTTAAATGAACGGTAGTGGCTTAGTAGGACCAGTTACCAACTCCTCAAAATGGAGTTTACGCGTATATGGGGGGTTAGTCTTCAGAAACGTTGCACATGTCTCAATCTCAAGAGAATCATTTTGGGTAGATTGAGAATGAATAATGCATGCCTCATACGCATCCAATGGGTTATGTAGTAGAAATGTGTTTTGGACCACTTTCTCATCACATCTATCTAAAAGCGACCGTCTGACTCGGTGGGGAATTTCAAAAGAGTTGTGTTCCTCACCAAGCCTCAAAATCAGTTGACCCTTCGGACATCAATAAGAGCTCTTGCTATAGCTAAGAATGGATGGTCCACAATGAGTGGGACATCCTCGTCTTCTTCTATGTCAAGAATGAGAAAATCTGTTGGGAAGATGATTTTTTCCACTTTTATTAATACATCTTCAATGATCCCTCTTAGATGCGTAAGTGATCGATCAGCTAGTTGCAGAGTTATTGTGGTTGCTTTGCCTTTCCCAATCCAAGCTTCCTAAAAACAAAAAGTGGCATCAAATTAATACTTGCACTTAAATCACATAAAGCTTTATCAAAATAAAAATCTCCAATGGTGCAAGGTACAGTAAAACTCTCTGGGTCTTTTAACTTTGGAGGTAGCTTTTTCTGGATTCGACGCTATACTCTTCAGTCAACATCACCGTTTCATGTTCCTCTAATTTGTGTTTATTGGATAGGTCGTCCTTTACAAATTTGGCGTAACTAGGCATTTAGTCCAGTAGATCGGCAAATGGAATGTTGATGTGGAGTTTCTTGAAGACCTCAAGAAACTTTGTATACTGTTGATCCAATTTGTGCCTTTTCAACCTTAGTGGAATATGAGGCTCGTAAGGATTAATAGGAGAGGTTGACTTAACCCGTGGTGTATCTAAACTCTTCTTAGTCGATGCTTCTATTGTTAGTTCAGTCTGTTTCACACGTTCCTCATCTGAAGAAAGTATTGTTTCTTTATTCGTAACCGACCTTTTGACATGTATTTCTAGTAATTGTACCACAGTTCTGGTTGTTATTGTTTTGGCGTGTTCCTTGGGGTTGATTTTTATATTGCTGGGTAATGAACATGGTGCTTTGCCAGTCATAGAAAGTGTCATCTATCCCACTTAAGTCTCCAAGTTTTTAATAGCAGCACTCTAATCTTGGAATTTATTTTAGTCTTCCTCATGAATTGATTATTAGCTTCTATATATTGATTTGTTTTTCCATAAATTTCTCGAACATTTCTTCCAACTGAAACTTCTTCTCCTACTACTGAAGTTAACCGTGTGGCCTATTTTGATTCTGATTATCCTAAGAAAAATTCGAGTGCTTCCTCCAACCTAGGTTATAAGTATCTGAATGTAGATTATTATATTGATGTTGTCCCCATTTTGCAAAATTCACTTGGTCCATTCCTTGTGCTAGAATAGGGCAACCTACTGTATTATGATCTGATATACACTCTTCACAACTTGGCTTCTTGGTATGTACTGCGTTGGTTGTCTGTGATATGCTATCCACCTTATGAAATAATGAATCTACTTTTACAGACAAAGTTGAGTAAGCATCCACCTCGTATACACTCGGCGCTTTCTTTTGAACAACTCGCTCAGAAGCCCACGTGGTTGAAGTACTACCACTGCCTCAAATAATTTCAAAGTTTCATCAATTGTCTTTGTAGATAAAGAGTCGTTAGACGAAGAATTCACCATGCTTTTGAAAGATAGAAGCAATCTCACATAGAAATATTGAACCTGGAGTCCTTTGCTAATACCGTGATGAGGACACTTTCGAAGTATGTTCTTGAACTTGTTCCAAGCTTCATCAAAAGATTCTAATTCATTTTGACGAAAGATACATATGTCATGCTTCAACTTTTCTATCTTGGCCAGTGGAAAGAATTTTATGCAGAACTTTTAGGCTAGATCATTCTACGTGCTAATACTGGCGATGGGTTGAGAATCTAACCATTCAAGTGCTTTATCATGCAAAATGTGTAGAAACAACTCAGTCTAATAACATCATTTGAAATACCATGATATCAAAAATGTTAACAAATCTCCAAGAATCGAAAGACGTGTACATGTGGATTTTCTTCAACTCTACCATAAAACTGATGTCCATTCTTCAACTGGAAATTAGGGTGCCCAAATGGAGGGTAGACAATGTTGGATTGATGTTGAATTATCTGGGGTGTCATGAAATCCCTAACAAACATATTTCCATCATCAACGGCTTCTTTTTCGTTGACTTGAACTATCGGATTGTTTTGCTCATTAGTCATTTGTACTTACTGTTTTTGGTCTTTTTGATGTGATGCTCTTGCTCCTCTTTGTCTACAATGAAAGGTGCGTTCGATTTCTGGATGAGATGGAATTAATTCACCGTCAAGTGACCTTCGAATACAATAACTAAAAGAAAATAAATAGTAGCACTCGGATAAACTAAAATGGAAGGAATTAAATAACTAAAAATGTTCGAATTAATGTCAAGGTAAATAAAATCAAACTAAAATTCAATTCCCCAACAACGGCGCCAAAAACATGTTCACAAAAATATATTTCAAATTAAAATTATCACAAGCGTGCGGTTCGTTAACAAGTAATAAAGTAGATTTTGAGTCTAAGTATCGTCTCATATAGATTGATTAGTTCAATTTTAATTATCGCGACCTTAACCGAAACAAGAATAATATGATATGTTTGTTTGTGACAAAATTATGAATACATTATTCTACTTATGCAATTATGAGTAAATTAACTAAACTAAATGCAAATTATACTAAATAAAAATTTATGTGTTTAATAAGTGACAAACGCACTATGATCCCAAATTCCCATGCAATAACCCCTTTTAACTTTAGTTCTATACTTTGACAACATGATTAAATTTTGACGAATCAATGTTCATATTTTATTTAACAATCTCTCTTGACTAATATTAAACCTACTCTCATAATGACCCAACTATATTTTTATGATGGATACGAATAGACAAGAGTGCGTGAATTTTTATAAACACTTAAAAATTCACATAGAGCATAACGGTATATTTATACCTCATATCGAAACCTATGACAATTTATATATGTCGAACATGTTTTCCTTCTTTCGAATGCATAAAATAGGAAACCACATTCACACAACTACCGTGCACAATAATTGTGGAGAAAAGAAAATAATATAAATCATTCAATATCCAAAAACGTGTTTTCAATGTCAAGTAAGGTTCACCGTTCTCCTAACACAAAGAAAACTAGCCTAACATGTTAGGAGAAATAAAACAAAAGAAATATTGAAGAATCGACATCACTCAAATAAAGTTTGAATAGAATCTTGGAGTCCTGAAATCGATCTTTGTGTTTCTTGCGTCCTTCTATGCTTCCAAAATCTCTTAGAATGTGATGTCTATAATACATGGTAACTACTTCTAGACAACCCTAAGTCTTTAAAAGACGCCCCAATAATTGTTTTCATAAAAACTGGAATCATATGAGGAAACCATAATTTTTCCTTCGAAAATACACTATGTTATTGCATAATACATTTTAATGCTATAGCATAGTTCAACCATGTTCAGCTTCGAAAAGCCTTGCATTACACCATGCGATCACATAGTAAAAAGAACTATGCTATAACATAGTTCAAGCAGACTTTCATTCATTGTGTTTTGGTCTCCAAACTCTATTTTCTCGTTTCATAATCTATTTTCTCGTTTCTTATTCCTCCAACACTTCATGTCTTCATTAAATTGGTTTATTACTCTTTCACAACCTCGTTTCTTCTTCCGGGTTATCTTTTGGATATTTGCACTTTGGTCCTTGGACTTTGGTTTTCTTCCATTTTAGTATTTTTTTTTTTCGCTTCTATTTTCCCTAAATTCCACCATGTTCATCAATTTTATCATACAAAACATAATTTATATAGAATCAAGCCATATTTCGATGTATTTACCAATAACTGTCCATATTTTGTGTCCTGAATAAGTGTATGAAATGCATTTATCATGAACCACTGACGAGATCGCGAGCAAATAGGATCAATGAAGTCATGCATTTACTTGTTCAAGCTACAAAGGCTAAGAGTTTTAAGTTAACAAGTTAAACACCAAGTTTTATGTTGGGCAAGAAAGCAGAAACAAGTGGATGGAATAGAATTAAGGAAACAAAATTGGAAACTAGTCGGATAACTATGTTGTCGCATAGTATAAAACGGGATGTTGTCGAATGTACTATTTCCGAAACAAAGAAGTGGAATTTTGGTTGTTCTATGATGTCGCTGAAGTTATGACTTTGAGGTCACATAGTTCATTTTGTGGACGCGTTTTTTTCAAATTCTTCCTAGAAGTCTACTTTTGGTAGAACTACTATTATGGTATCTTTTGATATAATTCCTTTTTAATTAGGTTTTTATGGGTTCCCTATAAATAAGATTCATTATTTTCATTGTAAAGGGGGAAAATATTATTGAGAGATTAATTACAAAGCGAGGTTGCTTTCTCTTGTTCTTCATTGAACTAAATTCCGAACTTATCAAAAATTAATTATTTGTGGCGTTAAAAAAATTCATAGCAAGGATCATAGTTTTTGTAATTAAGGGGTCAAGTTCCTTTATAATCTTGGTTTCTTGATTCAATAATTAATGAGGAAATTAGGCTAAATACGGCCCAAAATCAAGAGAATTGATTAATACCCTTAATTACTAATTTATTCATTAATATTTTTAATTAATCATAATTTCTATGTGAAAATAGAAGAGTCCCATTCTATATTAAATAGAACAAAGACATATGAGATGAGAAATAGCTTCAGCCCGTGGCAGAAAATTATACAATGAAAGAAAAGCGCAACGAGAAGAAAGAGCACAATTATTAGGAATCAATTTTCTGAAAATCTAATCTACAAAATATATGTATATGTAAAATGTATGTATATATTTGATGGCAATGGGGATAGGTTATGAGTTGAAAGATCTGCACAAGAACTCTTCGAATTCTCTAAACTGTTCTTGCTAATCTTTGATATTGTGAATTTCCTTGGGAAGAAATTATGGAAACTCACGACCTCCTCCTCGATTGAAATGCCAAAGCCCCCATGTTTTCTCCCCAACACACACACATACCCACTACGAGATATAGATGAGTGTGGAAAATTTATAGACTTTCGAAGTGAGAGACTTTTTAAAGACATCCATCACTTCTATTTTGATTCAAGTGTTGGTGAACTATGAATGGTGATGGACAACCTGTGCTTTCCTTTGATTTTTGAACGTTTGTCACTTTTTTTGAATTCGCGTCACTTTTTCAGTATTTGTCACTTTTTTCTAT
>CAIGRQ010034070.1:0-11124 GCA_903798375.1 Fraxinus sp. D2006-0159 | reverse complement strand
AACCCAATCACAACCAACTCTACCCGAGTTACCACTTACTAAACCATAAGCTGCAACTGCTTTCTACATGATCGTCGAACTTTCCAACACATATAACTGGGACTTTATCATCCCCTTAACATAACCCGAGCGCCCTTGCTAACTTTTAGAACTCCACATCCACCTCTATTGGTATACCTGTATCCTTTTGAATCAAGAGTACTCAAAGAGATTAGATTTCTATTTATACCTGGAACATGTCGAACCTGGCCGAGTGTTCTAACCATCTCATTCAGCATCTTGATTTTGACGTTACCAATCCTAGGTATTTTACAAAGCTCATTGCTTTCCATTATCACAGAACCCCTTGTAATTGTTTCATATAAAGATAACCAATCTCGATTTGAACACATATATACAAGCTAAATCAAGAATCAAATCCACATCAGGTTTGGAGTTACCTTCAGTAATCGCCAACAAATCTCCATCATTGTTCTCTTCTGCAAGATTAACATTATCGAAATTTTCTAATTGTTCATCCTGATCTGTAGTAGCAAATCTCTTCCGTAACTCATAGCAATCCCTCTTCATGTGCCCCTTATTGTTGCAAAACTAACAGACTATACCATTCTTGCTATCAGTGACTCTGTCCCTTCCATGACTACCCTGCTTCCTCTCACGAACAACAAAATCCTCTCCATGAGCCTCAGAATCGACGACAAGATGCTCCATCTTCTCCTTAAAATAAAGTGCATCATATACCCCGTCAATTGTAAGAGTATCCCAACAATAGAGAATATTATCTCTAAAAGTCATATATGAAGGCGGCAACGAGNAATCGACGACAAGATGCTCCATCTTCTCCTTAAAATAAAGTGCATCATATACCCCGTCAATTGTAAGAGTATCCCAACAATAGAGAATATTATCTCTAAAAGTCATATATGAAGGCGGCAACGAGTATAACAATATCAGCCATAAATCATCTTCATCGTACTTAACTTCCATCGTTTCCAAATCAATGTCAATTTCCTTGAACACCGATAGATGACCTTCCAAAGATCCACCTTCTGTCAAGCGATAAGAATACAAGCTTTACTTTAAGTGTAACTTACCTGTCAAGCTCTTTGTCATACAAAACTACTACAACTTCAACCACAATGCAACGGTACTTTTCTCATTTACCATGCCGTGAAGAATTTCATTAAAAAGATGAAGATGTATCTGTGATAGGGTCTTCCGATCATTCCGTTGTTTCTCCTTCGCGATCATTATTGCAGGCATTTATCAATTACCAACAAAGCATCATCAAGACCCAATTGAGCAAAAATCGTTCGCATCTTGATTAGCTACAATGAAAATTTACTTTTGCATTCGAAAAGCAGAATTTCAAATTTCAAAGTTGTCATTCCTGAACAATCGACCTTGTGCTTTAATAATTAATTTAGACCTTCTAAGAAATTGCCAAAAAACCCTTGGCTATGATACCACTTTTTATTAATCAACCCGATATCAAGAACGTTTTGATATCACTTGTTGAGAAATCGGCTAAATAATTAAATGTGAAAATATAAAATTTAATGGATCACACAACAATCAAGTAAATTCTAGAAGAGGAGAATTTATCATATCAAGAAACAAACAATTGTCTTACAAGATTTTGATGCTCTCAATTCTAATCTAAACAATTCTCTTTTGTTTCTATTAGTCTTGTCTTTTCTTCTCTTATGAGGTGTATATACTTTGTGGAGTATTTATAGAAGTCAAATCTCGAAGTTGTGGATAAGGTAAAGTCCAAGATGGAGAAGAAGTCTCAAAATCCGGATAAAAATGGAAAAATTGCTGAAGACACATTACCGGAGCGCCTTTGTGCCGGACCCGACGCCACAGCGACCGAGCCCCGCGCCAAGTTCCCCGCCCCGTTCAGGGGCGCAGCACCCCTTGCTGAATTTGTTTTTTCTTCTTTCGTTCCAAAGTGTTCTACTTCATCTCCACGTCCTTTTTCAAGCCAAACTTCCAATCCACCATGAAATTTGATTATTAATCAAACCGGACTTCTAAACCAAAATTAAACAAGCTTCCTTCATGCAACAACATTTTAAATCACATAGAATTTTTGTCACAAACCTAGCAAAAAGGATTTCTATAAACATTGTTCTGACATCGTAGTTCATTTCTTGAGTCATGGTTTATAGTTAGAATGAAGACATAAAAGGGATGGAATGAAGGGAGCAGGAGGTCGGAAGTGAACAAAGACTGCAGTCAACAACATATGACCGCAACAAGCTTGTTGCGGTCAGCTGCTACCTGACTGCGACCACAACAAGCTTGCTCTGGTAGCATTAAGTCCTTTAGGCCAGTTGTCGGGTCTTACTGCAGCAACAGTAACCTTGCTGCTACCGCAATAATGTTCGAACATGAGTAGGTGTAAAAGTTCGAGTACACGTTTTCATGTTCTATTTTCATCCTGAATTAGTTATTTAATTCAAAAGCAATGGTTGTGACCCAAATGAAGAGATGTAATCTTTGGGAAGAGTTGTAACGACAATTTATAAATAGATTGATAATCACCTTTAAGCGATGCATATCATTTGCGTTCTCGTACTGATGGATTTTGCCTCCATGACTAGGTTTGTCCATTTTTCAACTGTCATGGTGGTGGTGCTCTTTGTCGTTAGACAAGTAACTTCTTTCCTTCCATGTTTCACGTGGTCGAAAATTTGGTCGTAATGACCATGACTAGTCGATGAGTGGTGATTGGGTGGTGGAGTCAGGATGTATTGATTAGGCCTCACCATTTGCATGCTTGAGCCATTTCCCTATACACAGTTGTCATTTGTTTCATGTCTCATCATTTTTATGTAAGAAAATTGTGTATGCATCTAACTCCTGATGAAAATGAATTCAGTTTTGTATGTGAAGAGGTTTCAACATTTAATCTTTCTTTCGTTTTGTAACTGAAACATTAATTTGGGATAATCTGAGATTCTGCGACAGGTTAAAATCTATGAAAGCAATGCCTGTATTCTTCTTTTTCGACTAATTAACGAAGTTTATCTTAAGTCGTGTTTGAAATATTAATGTCAAATTTCGTTCGCTGATCTCAAAATAAAATACAATATATTTCGTTATGGAATCTCTGTCTCAATTATATCCAGTCAAGCATGTCAAATATCTCAAGTGCTCTTTCAGATCAAGTTGCTAAGCAAAACATGTCAAGCACAACAAAACATCATATGAGACTCATTAAATCATGCTGCAATTTTAACTTTGAGGGGTTGCTCAATTGGTTAGGCCTTGTGTTTGCTTCCCAATGGTCACCAGTTCGAGTCCCTCAAGCCACTGAGGTGAGTATCCGGTCGTAAATTTCAGGATCCGGTGGGATTAGTCGAGGTGCGGGCAAGTTGGCCGGACATCCACGGTTATAAAAAAAAAAAAAAAATCATGCTGTAATTTTAAGAAGTAACCAAATCTCAGTAACTATTATGCTTTAGTAGGAAAGCAATTGAGGGGAGGGACTAATAGATACCTTATTGCTTAAACCAAAAGTCTTTATTGACAAAGTTTTCATTTATCACATTTGTAACTTTCTGTAAGTTCTTTAAAGCAATTACTTATTTATGATCTTAGAAGCAAAAATTGTGGGAGTTCTACGAATAGATTATGATATTTGAGTCTTGGACATCCATATAATGCATTGCTGCTCTTTCTCACGCGAGTCAATCCCCTTCGGTCCCCGTGGGAGCCTGATGTTGACCTCCATTTCGGTCGTGCCAGTAATTGGGATCTTACCACATTCTCTAAACAAGCTTAATGCACTGCTGGTTATAACCAGCAGTGAAGGAGCAATGCATCTTCTTGCTGTCCTGCTGCTTTTAGTCATGCCCTTCTGTTTTCTGTCGACAATTCATCCATTTTTGTTGTGCTGGTCACTCGGATTGCTGATTGTAACGACGTTAAAACGGCATGGCACTTGTTCTGGTACTGCTCTTTGTCAATCCTTTTTGCTTCCATGAGTACAATGGGCACTTGATGACAAGCTCAATTTCCATCATGCTAGCCATCGAGATACGATATTCTGTGAACAAGATACGACACTGCTGCACTGCTGCTTGTAGTCGATCGTAGGGGGCCCCTTTCATCTTCTCGAGTTTTCTTCCGTGCATGCTTGGCACTTGTTTATAATCTCATTATGATCAATCAAACTATTTTTTATTCACATATTTCATAAGACTCGCGAGTAATACTCACTTATCCACCACTAATTTCTATTTATTTATAATTTAAACTTATTATAAGTTAGTTCGCATTGCTTGGATGTTTTGCATGGCTATTTGTAGAAGCATTAAGATTCTAATCTCATAATGAAGAAATATGCTCAAATGCTGCACATTTCATGGTGTGACCAGTCATTTACAGCGAGTTTAAGAGATTCTCACCACTTTATGCCCAACTCTACTCGTAAGGAATCTGCACATTAAATATCAAAATTTGCCCAACATGAAGATATCAGCCCAAGGACCGTGATGAATGTTTTAGCAATGGGATGGTTTCCCATGTTCCATTAGGCCACGCTGCATCAGCATTTCTGATTTCAACTGAACTCACAAAACTTGACCACTTATAGAAAAGAAGACATATCTCTCGAACATAGATGAGACATATATAACTCGTGTCTATTACCACTCCAGTGTAACAAACACACACGGCGTTTCAAATAGTCAATAAGTCAGTTGAAGACTCCTAAATCGAATCTCAGCAACTACTCTGCCAAAGATGTAAATAACAATCAAGGGATGGGGCTAATAGAACACTTAATGCCAGAAGGAACAATTCTCACAACTTTTGACAAATCAGAAACATCACATCTATAAGAAACTCAAGCACGGATCAGAAAGTTAGCAACACAATTTGCAAATAGTATATGTCCCACATCAAAATTGCCTAACATGAAGGTATCCAATAAACCATAATGAGTCTTCTGGGGCTCGATATTCGCAGATAATATCGCGTTAATATAAATTAGTACACAATCCCCCAAGTACAACTCTGTAGTCACAGTAAACTCCAAATAGATGCTATCCATTATGCGCGAAAACCAGCTCTAAACGAGTTATATACAAGAACACACTCTAGAAATCCACGAATGCGTCCAGTTTTTCCCGAAACATTTGAAAAGAATGATATGAATGTGACCTGACATGTAGCATGATTATAAAAGCAACACGCCCAGTCAACAATTGGTCAATGAAAATCCTCCCTAGCCAGGAGCCAAAGCTGGACTCAACCTTCATGAAAAGGACGCATATGGTATCCATTAATTCAGCCACTTTCTCGTATGCAATTTCCGGGCAAGAGAAATTTATATTCCTTGGGACTTTGTAAAACATATGCAGGGAGATACACAGCCGAGTATGAATGGGGAATTGGCCCCATTTTCCCGATTATTTCTCTGAAGGTGTACTCTTCTGGTAGCATATCAAATAAATCAGCCCCTCGGCAGATTACTCTCTGGATTCTTCTAGGATTCAAATAATGAGAAAATCTGACACGATCCACATGACTGTAAGCTTTCATTTTGAATATGAACTCCTTAATGCGTCGGAAGCAAAAGCTACAATGCCACCCCGCATCTGCCAAAATGTCATCGGATTGCCGATAATGAGCATACTTCGTCTTCCCAGATTGATATCTGTGAATTGAAGCTCTCCAGCTATTATTATCGAGTAGAAACTCAAATGAATAGAGATAGTTCTTCAAACGAAGATGAAGGATCGAAGGTATGTCATCGCACCACCTCAAGAGATTAATAGCGTGTCTACTTGGTATCTCGTCAACATCCGACATTATCAGCAAGTCATCATCCTGAATACCAGCTTGTTTGAGAAGATAATCCAATACAAGTCTCTGATAAGCTTCCTCGATAAAAGGGTTTTCACCTTTCCGAAATCTCCCAGGAATTTGCCCGTAAGTTAACCGTGAGTTGACAAACTTAAATCGATCTCGATTAGCAGCAAAGACGAAAGGCTTTGGGAGTCCTGTGAATGTTGAATTTGACTCAAGTAGAACAAACTCCGTCACATAAGGGTATAATTCCTTCCATCTTAGCTTGAGCATGTCCAGCTCATTGCTAAACAACACTGCATCAAAAACCCGCCTTGGATACTCACGTGTTCCCCAACCATGAAGTTTACAAAGATTCTCCATCGAAACGTTCTCATGATAATAGTGAGGAATTTCATGGAAGGGCTTAGGAGGCGACTCCCATAAAGGCCGCAAAAAGTATGTGATTTTTTGTCCATGCAAATATATAACACAAATACATGTTGGTACCAAGACGAAAAGAAATATATAGGCCTTTATATCCAGCCCGCGTAGAATACACTTCAGTCTCGCCATGCTCAATGTTCGACCTGAATCCTGCACATTAAAATACCACATTCGTTATGACCTAAACGAAGCTCGTGTACTTATCAAGAACAATGTATGGAATAAGAGGAAACATCTACACTACATTGAGAATATCAGAATCTCAGCAAGAGATATCTATTTGGCTCGTCGAAATTTTGCAAATTACAGAATTGGATTTTAATAAACCATGAACTCGTCACAGTCTATTGACTCTATTCTATTAACATATCTTAAGAGGCTAAAGCCATTTGTACCCGGGGGTTTACACCCCGAGTTACCCGGCCCCACCGCCCCCCTCACAATGTGGGGGCCCAAGGTGAATAAAATAATGGGCGGGCCCCCCCATTGTGAGGGGGGAGGTGTGGGCCCGAGTAATGCTACATATACCTCATCTTAAGAACAATTTTCTTGAATTTCATCTGTCAAAAGCATTCATGGTAAAAACAAAAAATAACCAGCAGGGGAAAGAGATCCTGAATCTTCAAAGAAAGTACCATACTTTCTTTCCAAAATCCCCAAATACTTCAATTGTAAAGTGTCAAAATCCAATTTGCAAAATCAAACCCCCCCACCGCACCCCAAAAAAATAAAATAAAATAAAAAATAAAAAATCATCGAATTGCTTAGAACATACCCAAGAATCCCAAATATGCAATCATGAATTCAACGAGATTTACTAGAAATAAAAACAAAAAATTGAACAAATCCGTACATTTAAATTCAAGGAAGGGGAAATAAATTTGAAAAAAAAAATGCTCACCTCATCACAAATATCATCGGTCTTCTTGGAACAATAATGAGATCCCCCTTCTGCCATCATACATACTTTCTCCCATATTCTTGACACACCCAACATATCTTCCTCGCCACTTGATTTCAAAATCTCACAAAAATGCAACTTAAAAGAACCCAACAAAATCCCGAATGCAGAGATCTCCAACTTCAAGAGACAAATATATATGACTACCCAGAAAAGATTTCTTAGAATTGGCAAAAGAAATTAAAAAAAAAATAATGTAATGTAATGCAACAGACAGACAGATAAACAAAACCAGAAAAAGCTGTGCTCTTTTGATTGGAAGCCTCTTTCTGGTGAAAGGGTGGTAGTTTTTGAAGATTACAAGGAAGTCGTTTCTCTTGTTTTCTACCCAAGTTCTAATTTCATATATAAATCTTTGAAATGTCGGGAATATCTGGATTTGTTTGGACTATAGTGTCCATGGAATAATCTGATTATTGAAGTTTAAAGATGGGTATTATGGTCACTTCGACCATTTGTGCTCTTGGGACAGTTGGCTAGGTCCCTCTACGCGTCAATTGACCGGCTCAAGACAACCTAAGCGCGTGTTTGTGCGTCCAAGTATTTAAAAATAAAATAATTTTATTTATCAACGATAAAATATCAGTAATATAATAATTTATTATGTTTCACATTTCATTCTTTCTCATAAAAATTGAACTGTTTAATTTCATTATTCTATACAAACTAACCATCACCGATGTTCCATTATCGTAATGATAAATAACATTATTTTTAAAAATAAATTATTAACTTTCATAGTAAGGGTGTGTTCGGTAGAAACTAAAATCGAATTAAAATTGAAAAATTAGTCGTTATTGTTAACTTTTATTAGACGGGTGGGACCAATAACGGTTATATTTTCAATTTTTATTTAATTTTGAGCTGTACCAAACAAACTCTAAGCAAATATGTCGGGCCGAGTCAAGCACTTAGGGATCAATTTGGCATAGTTTTTGAAAAGTCGGAAATTATTTTTGAGATTAAAAATTACTTAAGCTTGTTTGAATAAATTTTTACAAGCATTTTATTTAGTTAGAATAATCTTTAAGAGCCCGTTCGGTAGAGATTAAAATTGAAAAATTAGTTATTATTGTTGACTTTTATTAGACAAGTGAGACCAAATAACAGCTATATTTTCAATTTTAATTGAATTTTAATCCTTATCGTAAGGGGCCTAAATTTAAAGTAGCGCTCTTAGAAGCCAAAAATAATCTCAAACAAACCTTAAGTCAAGCATGTTACTTATTTTAAAAAAAAAAAGTGCTAATTAAAGTAACTTATTTTTAATTTTGTAGCTAAATATCTACTTATTTAATCCTACTCGTGTATTTACAAGTAAACTGTCTACACTTAACCAAGCATGCTCTTGAACCATAAATTTTGTAAGTTAATGGTAGATTTAAAGTCATAAAACATCGTCGAGAGATTCGAGCATTTCACTATGATTTTTGTTCAAGTTATTAAAATGTTGGGTAACTTCGAGCCTATAATATCAAGCCTACTTCCATACCACTATTTTTACGTTTTTCACATGAGTGAGTCAATGTCTAGAAGTTTAGGGTATGTTCTCTTTATCGTTTTCAAACCATTTTCTGTTTTCGATTTTTCAAAACAGTGAAAACGCATTCTCTTTCCTATTTTCGAAAAAGCATTTTTGAAAACAAGTTAACAATTTACAAAGAAAACTCAAAACGACAAATTTGTCGTTTTGAGTGTTTTCAGTTATAATTAAATCAAAATTTTCAAAATGCGTTTTAGGTGTTTTCAAAACAATTTTTTAAAATACAAAAAGAACATATTTTAAATAATATCAAAATGGACACTCAAAACACGAAATACAAAATGAATTCAAAATTCAAAATACAAAATTGAAACACAAAGAGAATAGCCACTTAGATATTCGAACTCTTGATAGATATGAAAGTCGATTTTATCACATTAAGAGTTCTCTAATTTAATGACATGTGGCAATTGAATTTTCTATTTGAAACCATGAGATTGTCTTCTCTAAGAATTGCTTTGGATGGACCGGTCGACATTGAATTTGGACATGGTCATTTAACTGTCTGATTTGGACAACAAGAACATGTTAAATAATAGCATTTAATTGGAAACAATTTCGGACTTTTCAATTTATTTATTTATTATTGTTGTTGTTTCATTGCAATTTTGATATAAACGCGACGAATTTTTCAAAGTAAGTTTAGTTTTTAAATTAAATGCACATATAAGTTGAATGTTTCAACAAGTTATTTTCTCGTATTAAATTCTTAATCTTGACTTATTTAACTTTTTTGAGCTTCAATTTGAGAAGAAGCCGGAACAATTTGCTAGGGTAGCCAAAATTGAAAATAATTGAAAACTTAATAATTGTCAAGTTTATTTGAGATTTAATTTATTTTTTTCAAAACATGATATTATATATAATCTTCATTAATAAACATCTAGAAATTCAAGAATAAAAATAAGAATTTTCAAATCATGAACAAAACTGAATTTACTTATCACATATATTTATATGATCTTAAATTGCCCAAACCCTTCCTCCAAATCATTTAATTCTTTTTGTTTTTTTTTTATCAAAGATGTATCCTTCTACAAAAAATAAAATAAAAAAATTGATTGAGTTATTCGAATGAATAAGGTCATTCTGAATATTTGACAACACGTCTAATTTATTGAGTTGTTGTAAAGGATAAAACGACTTGAAGGTTAACTAATTTACTCCAAAACCCATATAAGAGATGAGCTAACTCCAACCATTCTTACTAAGGATTGCGAAATGCAACTTGACCGTACGAAATTGCAATTGTTTAGAAATTATCGTTGACTTAACTTTAAGTTGAGACTTAAATACCTGAGCAAGTAATCTTGAATATTATACTTATTTATTTAAATTATTTAGGACTCATTTGTTAATGAGCTCTATTGAATTGTATACAAATTTCAAGGAGTTCAAATTTTTTACCTCTAAAAAGCCAATCTTGAGATGAGTTAGATTCATTCAATTGCAAGAACTATGTATAACATATCTACATTTTTTATCCATTTTTTTTTTTACGTAGGAACCCGTAATCGCTATTTGTGAGTGCGCACTAAATAAACATCGTTCCATGTGCAGT
Organism: Fraxinus sp. D2006-0159; assembly: GCA_903798375.1. Taxonomy (NCBI): domain Eukaryota; kingdom Viridiplantae; phylum Streptophyta; class Magnoliopsida; order Lamiales; family Oleaceae; genus Fraxinus; species Fraxinus sp. D2006-0159. The sequence goes on along the minus strand of CAIGRQ010034070.1, from coordinate 810 downwards.
AGCTCGCAAATCACACAGAAGAGATAAAACGCATTAGACAAGTCCGGTGCGACGGGCTCGACCGAGTAAATGTTGGCAGTGGATTCAAACTCGTGACTTTTGATCTCCGCATTTATCTGCTCCACCAACTCGACCATCCTCGAAGGGTTTACATTTTTTAATCTTTGATTAATAGGAGAGTGAAGGGAAAAGATAAAGAAAGTGTGTAGAAATAAAAAAATAAAAATAAAATTATCAATTTATATTTACTTTAATTGTTTTAGGTATCACTGGATAGTGTGAATATTTAATATTTTTGTGATTTAATTTGAGATTGTGACCATGGAGTATGTAATTGTGACCTTGTGAAATTTATGATTTGATATGTGATTGTTATTTATAAATTGTGTGATATATGACTGTGACATGTTTAATTTAATTTACAGGTCTCGATATTTTATCAAATATCACAATCATGACCATCTGATTTAAAATAAAAAAAAATGATTGAGTTATTCGAATGAATAAGGTCATTCTGGATATTTGACAATACATCTAATTTATTGAGTTGTTGTAAAGGATAAAACGACTTGAAGACCAACTAATTACTCCAAAACCCATATAAGAGATGAGCTAACTCCAATCATTCTTACTAAGGATTGTGAAATGCAACTTGACCATATGAAATTGCAATTGTTTAGAAATTATTGTTGACTTAACTTTAAGTCGAGACTTAAATGCTTGAGTAAGTAATCTTGAATATTATACTCTAATTTTTTACTTCAAAAAAGCCAATCTTGGGATGGGTTAGATTCATTCAATTGCAAGAAC
>CAIGRQ010034038.1:0-10025 GCA_903798375.1 Fraxinus sp. D2006-0159 | reverse complement strand
TTTTCAACAATTTCAGAATGGACACTCAAAACACAAAACTTGAAATGAATTCAAAACTCAAAACACAAAATTGAAACACGAAGAGAACAACCCCTTAATTTTCAGGGTTTTTTTCAAGTTAAGAATATCAATGAGCAACTTCTTCTTGTGGCTTCTTCTAGGCGAAGAAAAACTTTCCTAACTTTGAAGAACAAGAATCGAAAAGGGAAACACATAATGGAGTAAACTAATATTAAAAAATTTCGCCAATTGGTTAACTGCCAATCACTCTACGATTGAGATACTGCAGAACAGGCAACCACACTCGTCATAGTAAGAACATTCTTCCAACCAAATCCGACATTTTCTTCTTACAAAATTCAAGTGCGGTTTACTCTTTAGACTAGAACATAGAACCGAAACAAACAAGCAAAGTATGATGCTCCTACTCCGGTGATGATGGTAGTAGGAATATTCTGTTCAATCAGCATTGTCTTCCAATTTATTGCTTTCATTTAAATCTTCTTTGTTTTGACTTCCACTTCCTATAGACGAATCTTTCTTTTTACCCTTTTTGTTGGTTTCCTTCGCCTTCGAGGATAGAGATCTCTTCCCAGAATTCTTTTGCCTAAACTCTGTTTAAAAATAATGATATTTATGATTAAAAAAAAAATAAGCATTCGTGAGTCAACATCTTTTACAGCACTCTCAAAATGAATTACCGTGTGTAATATATGTAAAGAACACTTTTGGTAGAAAATATCTATATGCAGTAGATGCAATAGCCTGAGGCCAATTGTGTTGGTATTGACAGGTCCCAAATACACAAAATAATTACAGAATATAAATTGAACAGAGAGGATCCTTTTGCCTTAAGGCCCGGATGTTCACCCAAATAGGGCTAATCACCGTTGAGCATTCACCGAAGTGATTATCGCTCCAATCCACTAGAAANCCAAATAGGGTTAATCACCGTTGAGCATTCACCGAAGTGATTATCGCTCCAATCCACTAGAAACCAGTAATAATCAAAGCTAGTATCACAATACAAAAGACCCACGAAGGATAATGCCCTCAAACCCAGATTTTCTCTTAAGAAACCCACAAAATTGATTACTGCCCACAACAAGAACAGAAACGCGTAAATCACGCTTTAACCAACACTAGATCTCACTAAGAACATCTAGAGTACAAAGATTACAGACGAAAATCAAATGTTTTTAGAGAGAGAACAGAGAGAGAGCAAGAGAAGAGAAAATCGTAAAATAATATCGAACCAATGAAGCTATTATCGCTCCAATCCACTAGAAACCAGTAATAATCAAAGCTAGTATCACAATACAAAAGACCCACGAAGGATAATGCCCTCAAACCCAGATTTTCTCTCAAGAAACCCACAAAATTGATTACTGCCCACAACAAGAACAGAAACGCATAAATCACGCTTTAACCAACACTAGATCTCACTAAGAACATCTAGAGTACAAAGATTACAGACGAAAATCAAATGTTTTTAGAGAGAGAACAGAGAGAGCAAGAGAAGAGAAAACCCTAAAATAATATCGAACCAATGAAGCAAATGAACAGGTCAAGCCAATAATACAAACAGTCAGAACTATCCAATGATCATAGCCATTCCACGTGGCATCATCTCAGCCTTTGAAATAAAATGAAATGGGCTGCCGGGTTGCATTGAGTTTGGGCTAAACTCTTCAACTTAATATGATTTGCATCATAGGGCCAAAGATTTATTATCAAAATGGGCTACATCATTGGGCCCAAGTTGTCAAGCATTTAAAACTCAACAATCTCCACCTTGCTCGGCAATTTGGGTTTCATAGCAGATTGGAGGTTAACTCTTCCTTTAGTTTCATTTGTTCTATGTACCTGCAATAAACACTAATTAGCAATAACATTTAGGAGATTCAAACAATCCCTAAATTTGTACAAAGGCAGTATTTTTGTCCTCATATCTGCAGGGTTACATTTAGTTGAAATCTTTCCAATTTTCATGATTCCTTTTCTAAGACATCTCTTATAAAATGAAACTTAACATCTATATATTTTTTTTTCTATCATGAAAAACAAGATTTTTACTAAGATGTATAGCAGATTGACTATCAGAAAATATAACAGCATTATTATCAGAAAACCAATTTCATTCAGCAAGCTTTTCAGCTAAATACATTCCTTTACTGCATCAGTGGCTGCAATATATTCAGCCTCTGTTGAAGACAAGGCTAGAATCTTTTATAGCTGTGATTTCCAGCTTATGCAGGTATCATTTAAAGTAAAAACATATGCAGAAGTAGATTTCCTATTATCACAGTTACCAGCAAAATCTGAATCAACAAAGCCTTTCAGTTTAATTCCAGTTTTACTCTTATTGAACATAAGCCCTAAGTTAAAAGTTCCTTGTAAGTATCTTAACAACCATTTCTTGGCTTCCCAATGATATTCACCTGGATTACTCATATATCTACTCAAAACACTTATAGCAAAAGCAAGATCAAGTCTAGTACAGACCATTGTATACATAACAGAGCCAACAACATTTGTATAAGGAACCTTCTCCATCCTATTCTTCTCAATTTCAGTTTTAGGACATTATTTTACTGAAAATTTAAAGTGACTGTCAAGAGGTAAAGTGACATCTTTAGCATTTTTCATAGAAAATCTACATAATATTTTTGAAATATAAGATTGTTGAATAAGAAACGGATTATGATCACTTCTATTTCTTCTAATTTCCATTCCTAGAATCCTTTTAGCTTCTTCTAAGTCTTTCATTTCAAATTCATGTTTTAATTTTTTCTTAATGATGTTAATTTCAGTCATACCACACCCAACAAGTAACATATCATCAACGTATAGCAAAAGATAATAAGAATCAGGACCTCCATTACCCTTATAGTAAAATCATGGATCATATTCACTTCTATTGAAATCAAGTCCTTTTATAAATGTATCAAACCTGATATATCATTGCCTGGGGCTTGTTTCAAACCATAAAGTGATTTTTGTAAAAGACACACATAGTTCTCTTTTCCTTTTTTTCAAAACCTTTTGGTTGAATCATATAACTTTTCTCATCCAAACTTCCATGTAGAAAAGCAGTTTTAACATCTAACTGTTTTAATTCAAAATCAAATTGTGAACAATAGAAAGTAAGATTCTTATAGAGGTGTATTTGACTACAGGAGAAAAGATTTCATTGTAGTTAATTTCATCTCTTTGGTTAAAGCCCTTAGCAACTAATCTGGCCTTTTTTAGGTTTGGTGAATTTTTTGGGATTTTGTTTTAAGGAAGGCATGTTTCAAACAACAGAGAGGTGTGTTTGGGAGTTCACACGATTTAATCAGTTGGTGACCACGTTGGCATCTAACTTAAATTTTGAATGGAGTTAAGTGTCACGTATGAATTTCACCATCCTCGTAGGCGAAAAGAGAAACGAAATCTGTCCGATGAGTGATGGTGTGCAACAGTATAAAGTGGAGTTGGCAGTGGAAAGCATTATGAAGTTTGTTGGGTAAGCCATGAAAAAACTCAAAATTTGATGGATACTGAAATATTTAACTCCCAAATCAAGCGATACAAAAATTAGAAAAGAACATTTTTATCCTTTTTTAAAAGGATTGAGTAAAATGAGGTTTACCATTTCTAACTTGTGTTTATTTTCACATAGTAATCGACAAAATGGCATTCTCTGCATATTTCAAATCAAAGCAAGTGGATGAAATAAATCACAATTCATAAGATTTTAGCCTCTCGGTTGGGGCTGAAGTTGGTCAAGATTGACTCCTCGATGAAATAAATCGATTTTAAGCACAAAACTTCATGTCAAGTTTGATATGCAATACTGACAAAAGTGTCTGTGCAATACATAAGATTTTAGTTTCTCGACTAAACTAAAGTCATTCAAGATTGATTCCTCAATGCAATAATTCAATCTTAAGCTCAAACTTATACTACATGGCGCATTTAGTATGCAATACTACAGGACAAATCTATCAGTACATTAGTACGTTGATTTCTTTATTCTTCATCATTGTCCAATATTATCCAATCCACTTTACCATCGTCTTTCAACTGCATTGCTGCTTTGTTTTTCCTCATTGCCCAATCCTTTGCAAATTGCAGATCACAAGAAACTTTGGAAATTCTATTCAAGAAATTTGTGTTGCGTTCTTCAAACGTTATTCTCACTTTGTCTACTGAACTCAGCATATCATTTACTGTTAATGATAATTCCTTAGCATTTACCTCAGTTTGTCCCGCTCTTTCTTTGAGTTCTTTGTTTTCTTGTTCATACTCTTCCTTCATCTTCAGGTAATGCTCCTTGTTCTCGGCAATCAACTGTTCTACAACTCGAATTCTCCGGCCTAGGATTCGGAGATTGTCTTCAAACTGTTTTCGAATATCTTTTGCTAGTTCTTCTATCTTCCTTTCTGCCATTTGGATATTCGATTTCGACTGTTGTTTTTGTTCATCCTTAATTTTGCTTATAATATCCTCCTGTTATGCTATCTTCTCAGTTAATACAACGTTTTTCTTTTCCATCTCCGAAGTGTTAATCGAAGAATTTTGTTTCACCGTCTCCAGCTCGAATGTCAATCTGTTTCTCTCATTTTGCAATGCAGCCAACTCGGTATTGAGATATGTAAAATGTTCTTCAAATGATGCAATCTGAGAAGATAGTTCATTTTCCTTGTTCGAAAGATGTGCTTGCAATTCGGAAATTTTTCTCTGCAGTTCATCTCTTTCGATCCTCGACTGATAAACTTCATTGTTTAGAGAATTAACCTCAAGTTGTAAATCTTCTACCTGCAGTTTTAGGCCTTTCTTCTCCTCAATTATCCCCTGCTCATTCAAAGTTTGTTTCCTCAAATTCTCATTCAAATTTTCAATCTGAATGAGGTAATCTGATGTTTCTTTCAAAAAAATTTCAAGTTGCAACTCCAATTCAGCTTTCTGACTTCTCAAAGTCTCCAGCTCCTGCTTCAGAAAATTAACTTGTTTCATTAAGTCCTCGACTCGTGAAGATCCTTCTTCGGTTTTGCACGATAACAATTGTTCCAAATCACCTTTCTGAGTTTGCAAATTATTAATTTTTTGTTGCAGTTCATTCGCTTGTGCCTCGAGGTCTGCGATTCTAGATTTATAGCATTTCTCATTTTCCTCCGAAGTCTTTGTAAGAGCGGAAAAATGATCATGTTTCTGTTTAGATATTGCCTCAAGTTCCAAAATCTGTCCTTCCAATTCTGAATTCTTCCTTTTCAGTTCTTTAGCTTCCTTCGACGAGCAATCAATGCGATCTTCCATTTTTCTTTTTTCTGCAAACAGGCTTTCAATCTTGGAATTCAAGATCGAGGCTGAAGCCTGTAAGTCGCCCTCCCTCTGAACCATTTTTTTGCTGTCATCTTTCGCTATTCGTCGTGCACTTTCCGACCTATCATCTATAGTTTCACTTTCTGAAGTTGAGTTATCCCTAAAAACATTTTTTCTCACTTCTCCTCTTAAATCTTCATAAAGAGAGTAGAGGGATTGGTACTGCTCGTGAAAATCCTCAATCTGTAGGATAAGATTTGACTTTATCTTCATCCTATTCTCCCTGTTGCCTTGATCAACGATTTTGACGAGTTTAAGAATTCTTCTTACTTTATTCTCAATTTCTGCAAAAAAAAAAAAGAACCAACTATGTGATTATGGACAGAAACTACAAACATAAGCAATTTACTGATTCAATTAGTAGACGTAGCAATGAACCAAACTCGGTGAATAAAAAGGATTCATGTATATTCCATTCTCTAATAGTTTAGGCTTTTAAACAAGGTGATTTAACACAATAGCAAAGGTTGGGACCATCGGCTATTTATGAAAATTGTGGATGTGTTCGCTTCTTTGATGAATAAATCAAATCTAGCCTACGTGTGAGGAGATTTGTCGAAAATATAACTTGTATAAATAAATTTGTCCCGTCTCCCACGCCTTATCCTTTTGAAAATAAGAAACACTCACCTATTTTTACACATTCTATTTGATCTTCCTTCTCAGGATCAATATGTCTCCCAAAGGACTTCATCAATCCTTTCCAGCGATTCTTCGACTCCATCTCGACTCCAAATTACTGAGAAACTTGATTTTCTTCGAAAACTGGATTCAACATAATCTCTGTCTGAAATTTCATCAGAATATCAGTTTGAAATTTGAGGTACTATTACCCAAAAGAAGAAAAAATCCAGGCTCATATTCTTCTTAAAAATTAGATTTACGTAAACTCATTCATTTAAACACGGATACAAAAATATATCCGTGCAAACATATCGAATAAATTTTAGATCTTGATCAATTCTTCGATCACCAAAAATATATATCAATTTCTTAATTTCATGTATGAATTCTTCGATATAATCAAATTAGAGAAGAATATATTACATGTGCTTACGCGAAAGAAAATGTGAAAAAATCAATAGAATATTTATCAAAAATAAAATAAACAACAAGTAGATTCATAAAACTGTAAAAAAAAAATGGATCGAGAAAGTACATGCATGTGTATACATATAAACATTATCATAAACAATTTTTGTGCCATATTTTTCATATTAAAAAGATTACCTCAAAAATATGTATGGCGATCTGAATATGCTAATGCTAGTGAGAGAAGATATAAAATCCTATGTATTTGGTTTCTCTACTCGAATGGAAATGCATTTCAACCTTTTGAGGAGAGGGGATCTCTTTCAAAATACTGTCCACTCAATTTTTCATTTATTTGTTTGTTATTATTTTGAGGTCTTTAATTTTAATGTATAAGTTGTGTAAATATAAAAGTTTGAAAGTAATCTTGAATAAAGATCTCGAAAAGATGAAAATTCTTAAAATAATTTTGGAAAATTGCAATTTTATTTTTATTTTTTGTTGATGTAGGAACCTACTACTGCTATCCATGATTACGCACTGGGTAAACTTCGTTCAATGTGCAATAGCCCGCAAACCACACAAAAGTGATAAATCGCACTATGAATTTCTTTTTGTTTTAACTCCTTTGTTTCTAGTCCTAATACATTTTTCAAAATAAATGTATATGTTTGAGAGAGAAAAGGAAACATATTTCTAAGTTGACAATGCCCACGCTTCTTGAATGGCATGTTCTGAAATCTTGGATAAAATTATGACTTCTTTCTTCTTTAGATTTTCTTCATGATTAATTATATATAGTATATACAATAATCTCGGCCTATAAACGAGGCTTTTTTAGTGATTAGGGATAGATTGCTATTGATTTCTATGTCCTTTTTTTGTTGTTTTAGGACAAAATCCGAATTTAAGATGCATTTGACGAAGAGGTTATACAAAAAGTGTGAAAATAGCGCATGTGGAATTTTGGAAAAGATGATTCGAAACTGTGATGCGAGACGAATTCCAAGAGATGGGAAAGAGTGAGATTTTGGTGAAAATAGCTACTCCCTCCCTCTCATTGATATAGACTTATTTTGTTTTCACACGAATTAAGAAATTTTATTTAATGTTATTGGAAAAATAATTTTTGCCAAAAACTTTTCTAATTTACTCTCATTTAATTATTAATAACTAGTAGTGAATTATTATTGGAAGTAGTGAAGAAATAAGGGTATAAATGAACAAAACAAAACGTTCTTAATAAAGAAACAAGACTATATAATTGGGCCAAGAAAATAAGGAAAGTAAGTCTATATAAATGGGATGAAACGAGTAATAACTTCATCATTGGCGGACCCACAATGGGTCTTGATGGGTCACATGACCTACCAACTTGTCACTTAATTTTTTTTTTTATATAAATCAAAAATCAGCATTGTGAATATTTTTGGAAGGTTTGATCATTTATGCTATTGGATGATCAAAATGCTTGATCATTGATTTTAAGATTAGTATTTAGGATTTTGAAATGGAACCCAGATGTAATTATTACATCCAAATGACATACAGAATCCCAAATTTTTTGGACTTAAATCAATTCTTACCTTTCTACTTTGACATGCCATAAAAATGTGTACAAGTTAAACCCCTATTTGATTACATTAAATTTTCTATTTTTGGTCTCAATTTTTCCGGTCATTACGGGATGTCAAACGAAAATGAAATATTGCATTCTTAAAACCATTTTGAAGTACTCATGGCCTAGTTTTTCACTTTGTTAACAGTACACGAAATGACCAATCGTAGCAAATCTTAGGCACGTCAAAGTAGCACATTTCAAACTAGTATTTCGAGAATTTCAATAACATCTTAACTTTAAAATTCTTCGACGATCGTACACTAGCTGGATCCATAAATCACATATATCATCTCGAAGTTCGTTTCGAGAACCACATGATAGACATATCAAATGATCCAAACGGACTTTGAAAATAGTTAAATATCCTTCAAACGTGCGTCTTAAAAAGAAACGTCCAACTTTTCAAATTGGATACTTTAACGCATCGTAACATTTGCTACAATTTTTTATAGGACCAAAAACAAGTAGCCTTTATATCACCATATATGATGTTGATTTTATTTAAAGTCTCCCACACACATTTACCTGTTATCTCATTGAGATTCCAATATGCAATAAGAAATACATATAAACACAATACTAAGTGATAGAGAGGAAGAGATGGGGAATACTAAAGTTTGAGGAAGAAATGTAGCGGATGTAAATGTGCTAGTTCTAATCTTCGCCTCTGTTTTTACATGTTTGATTGTGTTCCTCTAACTTAAAATGTATGTGTCCGCCATTGAATTTCAATCAAGGTAAATCAATATCTAAAACCGTTAATTGTAGGAATATTTCACTCAGAACAAAACGAAGTTAGACATTGTGTTCGAATTGTCAACTATAATTTTGCACCTATATAAACCCAATTCTATTATAATTGAAGCATTTTCAAAACAACATACTTTATATTTAGAGAACAATGCTTAAAAATAAGTCTAAGGACTTTCTATTTTAACCTTTTAAAATGGAGAATAGATTACTATATTTTTGTTATATAATGATTGCATTTAATAAGCTGTAGAATTCAATACTCTAGTTATTAAATTATACAAAGTATATTTGATTAGATTAGTCCTTAACATTTTAAAAAAATAAAAACAAAAAAGATAAGGAGATATCAATAAATGTTTTTTTTGAAAAGAATAAAATAAATAGTCAAATTAGAGAGTGTTGTTGGAGTGTATTTAGAAAAATAATGTCTAAATTTAAAAATGTTATTTGTTTTATATAAGATACTTTTTGTATAAATTGATGGTCTCTTAGAGACTTTCTTAGAGAATTGAACATTCTAAAAGGAAAAGATACATACACATAACATTAAACCAAGGTTTTGAAGGGGAAGAAGAAGATGATGATGATGATTAGTAGCCAAGTTTTCTTCACTTTTCTTAAATCCAGGTAATGTGGTTCTTTTAAGATGTGTTTGTACAATTTGAACATAAGTAGCTAAGTTTTTGTAGCTAGAACTATGATATAAACTGTACTTTTGATACTTTAATTTTATTTATTTATTTGACTCTAAATATAAATTTGATATTGAGTCTTTGTTATTGATCTTATGGCTTTCTTATATCAGGTTAAAATTTTGATTGATTTGATAATCATATTGATAACGAGAGATGAAATATTGTCATGGCTAACTCCTGTAGGACCTTTTGTAGTTGGACCATTTTCTATTGGGCTTGTATTATTGGTGGACTAGCCCAAAGCCCTTTACTTTTAGAGTGTTGTATATAGGATTGTATTGTAAAGTTTGGATAAACGATGAATGTGATGAATTGAATTGAATTGATCTTATGGTTGAAACTGAAGCGATTGTACATGACCAAAAATTTGTTCTCATCGCATGACAGAAAGACAATCACTAGAAGATCATCTGGCCATGTTTAAAGGGATTGTCTCTGATCTAAAGACGGTAGAGGTAAAATATGATGAAGAGGACTTGGCCTTCATCCTGATGTGCTCGTTGTCAGGTTCTTTTTCATCTTTTAGGGACATGATTATGTACAGTCGTGACACACTC
>CAIGRQ010034006.1:0-15285 GCA_903798375.1 Fraxinus sp. D2006-0159 | reverse complement strand
ACGGCATACTTTGCATGCCGTAAAAAGTACAATTTGTTGTAGTGACCATTCATGTTATTTATTTGTCTAGTTCTACGTCTACTGCATCCCACTATGATGCGTGAAAATGTGTTAAGTCAAGCAGGCTCCCATTTCAATATCGTCTATTATATTGGGGACACATCCTTTATTCGCAGCAATTCCTTACTTAGCTTCTTCTATCTTGAAGAGGCTTAAATTAGTTGGGCTTGGATAGAGGCACACATTGCAGGCACCTTAGAGCAGGTTAGATTTTCTTTTAGTAAGATTGTTCGATGGGTGAGACCACACTGGCATCCCTATTCCCATACAGACAACACACATCGTGATGGTGCATGATTTCTATGATGACACTGGGTGGGATCTTGGACATTTATTACAGGTTCTCCCTCATTGTATGACAGAGCAGATATGGGCTATACCATTATGTGCATATGCCTTGGATCAGATTTTTTAGCAGAATATATCGGATGGTAGCTTCGTTACTAAATCAGCATGGCAGCTTGTACTTTCGGGATGCTAGTATCAGGATTCATACCGATTACTATGTAGCTCTATTTTGCCTGTCACTATCTCATTCTTCTGCTGGAGACTATGGCAGGGTCTAATTCCAATAGATGTAGTTATTTAGAGGAGGATTTGATGCCAGTTGGCTTCTCGTCGCCAGTGTTATTTTGAGATTGAGACTATGAGTCATATTTTCACTAGCAGTAGTCCAATCAGGTACGACAGCATTTTGAGGGTATTTTCCAGATACCTATGAGTTCATGAGAGGGAGTCAGACAGAGATTTCAAAGATGGAGGTATTTTGGACAGTATATTCGTTGTGGAAATATTGGCATTATCATTCCTCTACCAATATTTTGGTATTTATAGACCGCGAGAAATGATGCGAAGCATAGAGGGATTCACATGGTAGCCAAACTTATCATTTGGAGGGTCTATCACATAATCTCTTTTCTTCATATGTGAGGACTTTTTCGAGCTATGCATTAGCAAGGGGATTTGACACCTGCACCTATATGTGGTATTTTTATGGACCCCTTTCCCCATCTCTCCTTATTCTAGTTTGGTGGCGCACTCTATCAGTCAGATCTGTCAAGATCAATTCTGATAGATGCATCAAGGATGGTTATGCGAGTGGGGGAGGTATCATCAGAGATCACGCATGACAATGTATCATGGATTTCTCAGTTTCGTATGAACCATGCATGATATTAGAGGCGGAGCTCCGGGCTATTCTTGATGGGATTTTGCTAGATCAAGGACTAAGTTATTTAGCAATTTGGGTTGAGTAAGATTCTACAGTGACTACTCACTACATCACTGGAGGAGGAGCACCATAGACTATTCAGGGTATACTTATGTATCACAGACATCATATCATTTGACAGAGATACAGTCTCCCACATTTACAAAGAAGGAAACTAGGTTGCAGATGCTCTTGCTAATGAGGGTTGAGATCATCGCTGATATCAGGTATATGGACCACTTGACCTACCATGACATATTAGGGCACTAGTATAAGTTGACAGATATGGATTGCCTAGTATTAGAGTTCGATTTTTTTTTTCCTTTTACATTAGTTCTTATTGAAAATGAAGTAGTACTTCCTTGTTTACTGCTTTATTTCTTGTAATTTACTTTCATTGTAAGGAAAGTAGTACTTTCTCTTTTACTGCTCTCCTTATTTTCATTTAATCACGGTATTCCTCCGTCACAAGTGAGGACATATTAATAAAATTGCGGATGTACCGCCCTCCTTTAACTAAAAAAAATAAAAAAAATAAAGGGACTTTTTAACACAATACAAAATTACATTTTAGCCCTAATAGTTTGACAATATTTCTTTTGACTTTTTTTTTTCTAAAAACAATTACTCATTAACTTTTAATTTTTTTTTTTTAGAACTCTAAGTGCTTCTCTTAATTGTTGAAATCTTGATGTTGGAAGTGCCTTTGTGAAGATATTAGCAATTTGCCTTTAGACTTACTAGTTGAGTCCAACTCTTCCATCTTCAATTTCATCTTGAATGAAGTGATATTTGATTGTAATGTGTATTGTTTGACTATGAAAATATGAATTTTTTGACATAGCAATTGTTGATTTGCTATCACAAGACAGTGGGATGGCCTCTTCTTATTTCTTTCCAATATTTTCTAAAATTCTTCTTAGCCAAATGGCTTGTGAGGTTGTAATATATTCAACTTCAGTCGAGGATTGAACAAGTAATTCTTGCCTCTTGGATAACCACGAAAATACTCTCGAACCAACGAAAAATGTACAATTGGAGGTGCTCTTCATATAATTAACACAACCTCCCCAATCAATATCACAAGAGTTTCTCAACTTCACTATCAAATTCTTTTCAAATCTGATCCCAAAATTTATTGTCCCCATATATATCTTAATTTTTTTAACACACCAAAGTCCTTATAGGTTGGATAATTCATGAACCTTGAAAGTAAATCCGGTGCATACATGACATTTGGTCTTGTAGCAGTAAGATAAAATAAGTTTCAATCAACCTTTTATAAAAGGTTTCATCCACTTTCTTTTCTCCATCATCCTTCATCAATTTCTCATTACAAATAAATAGATTTTCAACAGTGTTACACTCAAACATTCTGAATTTTTAAGAACTTTTTTGACATACTTCATTTGAAAATAAACACTTCATTTCCATCTTGATATGGTTCCATGCCAAGAAAATGATGTAGTAACCCTAATCACTTATTTCATATGTGTTCATCATGTCAATTTTAAATTCTTCAATCATTTTTGCAATAAGTAAATTTTCAACAGTTTTACACCCAAACATTATGAGATTTTTAAGACCTTTTTCGACATACTTCATTTGGAAATAAACACTTCATTTCCATCTTGATATGTTTCCATACCAAGAAAATGATGTAATAGCCCTAAATCACTCATTTCATATCTTTTCATCATGTCAATTTTAAATTCTTCAATCATTTTTGCATTGTTTTCGGTAAATACCAAATCATCAACATGCAATGCAACAAGTATATAGGAATTCCTCGATGTTTTACGTACAAGGTTGTCTCACTTTTATTTTTGAGAAATCTATGTTGTTGAAAATAGCCATCAATGTGACTACTTCAAGCATTTGGTGCTTGTTTGAGCCTGTACAAGGCCCCTTTTTAGCTTATACGCTTTGTCTTATCCTCTCTTTGCAAAAAAACCTTGAGGTTCAACATATACATCTTCTTTTAGTTCATTTAAAAAGGCTGATTCAACATCATGTTGGTAAAATAACCAATCTTTTTGGCTGCAAGAGCTATGGTGCCCTTATGATGTCTAGGTGAGCAATCAGAGCTATTTTGCATACTATTTCACAACTAATCTTGTTTTATTTTCTTGAATGATCCATACTATGATTCATCTTGTAGACCCATTTTACACCAATCACATATTTCCTTTTTGGCCTTTCAACTAGTTCCCAAGTTTTTTCTCAATAACTTCTATATCTTCCTCCATTTTTTTGACACTCCTCTTTCATGGCTTCTTCAAAATTTTCAGGTTCAACATAAATATCATTCAAATCCCGCATTTTTCTTGGCATTAATCTTGGTCATGATAATCTAGAAATAGAGGGACTTGATTGGTTACTTAGCGATGATAGTAATGAGCTTGGTCAACTTACATTTTCTTTATTTTTATCATCGCCTGAATTTTGAGGCAAAGTTATTGGGTCAAAGACATTTCTTTTGACTTCTTCACTTTCCCAATTCTGTGTAGCATTCTCATCAAATAATACATTACGACTAATGATCACTTTCTTAGTCTTCAAGTTGTATAGTTTATAGCGCTTAGATTGTGAGTTATATCCAATAAAAATACACTTTTCACTTGCCTCATCAAGCTTGTGCTATTTCTCTTTTGGTGCTTGAGCTGGCAAATGCACACGAACTCTTTCAAATGCTTCATCGACGGTTTTCTCCCATTCCAAGTTTCTATTGGTATTTTGTTCCATGTGACCTTTGTTGGACACCTATTTATTAAATAAACAGATGTATAAATCTGTTAAGCTAAAAGAATTTTGGAAGCTTCTTCTCATGTAACATATATTTTGCCATCTTCATTATGGTCTGGTTTTTTCTCTGATACCCCATTATGTTGTGGAGTATAGACAACTATTAATTGCATTTCAACACCTTCATCTTAACAAAATTTATCAAATTCTTTTGAAATAAACTCCTTACCATTGGACTCATTTCTCTTTCTCTAATACTTCTTCCACCTCTGTAAAGTCCCAAAAAGAAAAGAAAAGAATTATTTATTCTATGTGCTATATATTTTATATTTTGAAAAAGTTGGAGGACTAAAATGATGCATTTATTAAATTCAATTTTATTTGGGTCAAATATTTAAATATTAATAGGGTAATGATAAATATATCAATATTGGGCTCGTTGGATTGTTCGTAATTAATTATGTATATTAGCTCGAGAAAAAGTCGATTTGGATAAGTCAGCTCTAAGATATATTAGTTTGAAGAAGTTGATGAAAAACTAGTTTTGCAATTTAATCAAAACCTTGAATGAAAATGTGCCTTGCCAGGTGTAATGTGTATGGATTGTTCTATTTTGATTTTGAATTGTACGGGTTAGTAGACATGTGTAGGTTAAATGGTGGATAAGGTAGTTTTTATTTAAAAATGATTTATTTGCCTTGATTATGGGATATGATAGAGGTGACATGTTGATTAGATAGGAAGAAATAATTGTTGATTGTATAGAATAGTGTGATTGAGACTTTTATTTAGGTAAAAACACGGAAATTTACAATTTTTACGCCTACAAGAATCATTTTCCCTTTCAACTCTAAATATCATACAAAGGTTCTTACTATTGGTACTAAAGATAAAATAAAATATAGATACACATATCCGTTGGTAGCATCAACACCGAAAGAAAATAAAGTTTAGAACGTGATTTTGGATTCTAGTTTTCAAACTTTTTTATCTAACAAGGTAGGATTACGAGGTGCAAGTGGTTTATTCAGTTTAATTTATTTTTCATGTTGATAAATATTATGCTAATGAAAGCTACGATATGCTATGTTGTGTTATGATATGTAATGGCCATTCGGTACCAAATATATGATATATTTGAGCTCTTATCGATTTTTAAAGATATGATATGATGGTATGATATTTTTTTGACACGTGATTTAATATTTTTATTCAGGATTGCACCATTAATTCGTGTCCTATTGAATATTCTCATATACTCACCCATTTTTCTCCTACCTCACATGTTAGAATTGGTTGTTGGTTGGCAGCCATGAGGTGCAGTTATGGTGTCGGATTTATGGAACTCAATAAAAGATAATCCGGTGTAACAAGACATTTCTTTTTAATTTCAACATTTTCTTAGTTTTATTTCGTAAGGATTTTTATTTGGAAATTTAAGACAGGTTTTATTGGGTTATAAATTTAAAACTATGTTATGCTTTGTTAGTGGAGTTAACATTTTATTATTTACCTAATAAATGCGATATTAATGGTTTTTAATATTTATTTGTTTATGAGTTTTATCAATTAAATTGTGCCCGTTAATTTCATATATTTACACTGTTAAAATTAATAGTTTTGATAGTGAGTTAAAAATCAAATTTTGAGTCGTTACAGTTAGGTGTCGATCTTTAGGTTTAATTTTCTGTAAATTCATATATATTTTCATAAATTGAGTTTTGGAAAAAAAAATGTATGAACAGTGACAGTCGTGTCACTGTTTATGATGACCAGTGACAGCCGTCACTGTTCACGGTGAACATTGGAGTTTTTTTATTGAAAAGACAAGGTTGCCAATTTTGATATGTAATGATTAAAATGATTGTTATATTTATTTAAAATATAAATTAGGCGTGTGTGTATTTTTTTAGTAATTGGTATTTTATTTTCAACAACCAAAAAAAAAAACTTTGAATATATATATATATTAAAGGGTAAGAAGAAGAATTTATTCAAACAATCTATATAATTTTAAATTTTAAATTGCATACTTTTAAATTTTAAGCCACACATGTTTTTCTCGCTAAACTCATAATATGTATTATGATAGTATTGGTATAATTTCAGGTCATGATGTTTGCTGCCTACGCTCATTAAATTGTCCCATAAATTATGCTAACCAAAACAAGGCGAAACTGATTAGCTGGAAGAAACCGGTGGGTGAACAGTTGAAATTGAATGTTGATGGATTAGCTAAGGGAAACCTTGGAGCAGCCGATGGGGGAGGAATTTTACGGGACAGCAATGGTAGTTTTTGGTTAGGTTTTTCTCACCACTATGCGACCTGTACTAATATGGTAGCTGAAACACAAGCTCTTCTCGACGGTCTACGAATGTGCAGATGCTTGGAGTTAGGGATGTCATAGTGGAGACCAACTCCAACATCGTGGCGCAATGGCTTCAAAAAGGAGTTTGCTCGTTATGGTGGCTTTGGACTATTGGGATGACATTTTGGAGTTGATCATACTACTTAATGCTCAAGTCCAACACGTGTTTAGAGAGGCAAACATGGAGGCTGAATTTCTTGCTAACCTGTCATTCGGAGACAATGTACCGACACTTCTTCGAGGCATTTTGCATACAGATAGGATGGAATTACCATACTTTAGAAGCTGATTTGTTGGTCTTTTTCTGGTTTTTATGGTATTCTCGACTTTTGTAATCTCGGCTTCCCTCCGCCACAAGTGAGGCCTTTTTATTAATAAAATTTACGTTAAAAAAATGTTAGACTTAGTACTTGTACATAACGGGTGAATTAATACTAATTTTAGTATATGGCATCACCTACCTACATGAATTTGATGCGTGATTTGTTGCAAGTGGTATAAAAGTTGAGCAGACAGAATCAAGCGTCTCTACTACAAAATGCACCACCACCGCAATACGTATCTCCGTTTGTACCTGGAGCTATTTCAGTGGTTGAGCTGTTTCGTAGGTACAAGCTTCCTACTTTTGATGGTGGTTTCGACCCACTAGCTATTGAGGAATGTATTAGAGGTTTGGAGCGCATCTTTCGATATATTGCTTGTACGGATACACAAAAGTACTATGCGCAGAGTTTATGTTTGTTGGAGCGGCTAGTCACTGGTGGGAATCTAACTTACGCACTAAGACCGAAGAGCAGCAGCGTAACATGACTTGGGAGTAATTTAAGGATGAAGTGATGTCGAAATACTTTCCACAGGCTTTGAGAGACTTCATGGAATCAGAGTTTCTGTAGCTCAGACAAGGCAACTTATCGCTTACTGATTACGAAAGGCAATTTGAGTAGCTCTCAATGTATGCCCCACACTTAGTAGATATAAAATTTAAGAAGATCATGAGGTTTGAAAATGGACTTCACCCAGAAATCGGTATGATTATTATGTCACACCATTTCACTTCATGTCGTGAAATTTGGAGATAGCTCATGTCATTTCATATCAGAGGACTACATTTGAGGAGTATGCCCAATAGTGCAAGGAGGCATTGGGAAAAAGAAAGTGGAATGATTAGAGTAAAGACATACGTAATTAGCAGAATAAAAGATCAAGCACATGAGTTAATATCGGTGGGACGAGAGGAAGTATAACACCGGGTCCTAAGTGTAATAAACGTCACATGGGTGAATGTTTATTTGGAAAGAACATGTGCTTTCGGTGTGGTAAGCTGGAACACATTGCTTTAAACTATACAGAGCCTCCAAAGTAGAAGGATGATGATCAGGACAAGAATAAGAAAGGGAAGCTTAAGTTTTTGCACTGAATTAGCATGAGGTGGAGCAGGATCCGAATGTGATAACATGTATTTTATTATTATTCGAAGTGCCTCTTGATGTTCTTGATTTTGCATCATCCTTCGCTAAGTCTAAAACTATAATTACGAAAACATGTATTCTATTATTATCTGATGTACCCACTTACATACTTTTTAACTCCGGGGTTATAAATTCTTTTATCTCTGCTAGATCTAACTTTGCATATGGGAAAACGAATAATGAATTAGAGGTTAGCATACCTTCAGGAAGAACTCTTTGCACAAATCAAAATACTAAGGTGATGAAGTTAGAGATTGACGCAAATGTACTGCTGACAGACTTATACCTTTTAGAGATGAAAGACTTCGATGTTCTTTTAGGCATGGACTGGTTAGGACTCAATCATGCAACTATTCGATGTCATGAAAAAGAAGTATTATTTCATAGACCGGAAGAGGAAGAGTTTCGTTTCTTTGGAGCAAAATTCGAGTCTCTACCTCGTCTTGTATCAGCTTTGCAAGGGGAGAAAATGATGAGAAAGGAGTCACGCCAGAGATTCTTAATTAATATCATCGGTTCCAAACATATATAAACAACCGTTAATGATATTGACGTCGCGCGAGGCTTTGCAGACGTATTCCTAGAAGATTTACCAAGCACACGACAAGATAGGCAAATTGAATTTACAATTGACTTGGTTTCTAGCGCGACACCAGTTTCTAAGGCTCCATATAGAATAGTACAAAAAAAACTTCAAGAATTGAAATTACAATTGGACAAGTTGTTGGGAAAAGGTTTCATTCGGTCGAGTGTATCTCCTTAGGGCACTCTAGTACTTTTTGTGAAGAAGAAAGATGGGAGTATGAGGATGTATATTGACTATTGAGAGTTGAACCATCTGACTATCAAAAATAGATACCTACTTCCAATAATAGAAGATTTATTCAACCAGTTAAGGGGTGCAAAGGTGTTTTTAAAGATTGACTGGAGGCCGGGGTATCATCAGCTAAAGGTTAAGGCAAGCGACATACCGAAAACTGCTTTCAGGACTCGTTACGGACATTATGAATTCACTGTCATACGCTTTGGTTTGACGAATGCTCCAGCTATATTTATGGATCTAATGAACTGGGTATTCCATCAGTACTTAGACCAGTTTTTCATAGTGTTTATTGACGACATACTCGTATACTTTAAAGATAAGAAGTAGCACGAGAAACAACTCCGGATAGTACTCGAAACTTTGAGGAAAGCGAAATTATATGTCAAATTTAAGAAATATGAATTTTGGCTCGATCAAGTGGGTTTCCTTGGTCACGTAGTTACCGTCCAAGGAATTGAGGTAAACCCAGTAAAAGTAATTAATTGGCCTAGACCGACCAATGTTGGTGAAGTTCGTAATTTCTTAGGGCTAGCTGGATATTATCAGAGATTTATTGAGGGTTTTTCAAAAATAGCAAGTCCCATGACTTAGTTGACTAGAAAGGGTGCGAAATTTAAATGGACGAAAAATTTTGAATTTTTTAGGAACTGAAGCAGAGATTAGTTTCGGCTCCTATATTGATGATACCTAAAGATTCGAACGAGTTTTTAATTTATAGTGATGCCTCAAAGTAGGGTTTAGGCTATGTTTTGTTGCAATATGAAAATGTGATTGCTTATGCCTCGAGACAATTGAAGCAGTATGAACAAAATTATCCTACGTACGACTTGTAATTTGCAGCTGTAGTTCACGCTTTAAAAATATGGTGTCATTATCTGTATGGAGGGAAGTGTGAAATCTATACGACCATAATATTCTCAAATACTTCTTCACACAGAAGGAACTGAATATAAGACAGATGAGATGATTGGAGTTAGTGGCAGATTACGACTGTACAATTCTTTTTCTTCCTAGTAAGGCTAACGTAGTTAGCAGATGCCTTAAGTAAATACATGATCACCGTTAGCAGTTTTACCCATGGTGTAGGAACACTTGATAAAAAACTTTGAAAAACTGAGATCGGAAGTCATAACGCAGCCAACTCAGGCTACAACGAGAATAAAATCATTTATGATTCAACCTACTCTTCGAGATCGAATCAATGAAGCACAAGATAAGGATCCATTCCTATCGAAAATTAAGGCTGATGTTGGTTCAAACAAACGTATAGGATTTGAAATATTTGCAGATAACACGCTAACTTTTAGAGGAAGGCTGTATATTCCTAAAGATGAAAGTATAAGAAACGAGATATTCGAAAAGGCTCATTCCATCCCGTATGCTACACATCCTGACAGTACAAAAATGTATTGAGATCTCCAAGATACATTTTGGTGGAGAAATATGAAGAGAGGAAATGGTCTATTCGTAGAGAAATGTATTGTCTGTTAGTAGGTCAAGGCAAAACATCAAAGGACATCAAGATTGCTGATACCGTTTGATATTCCAGAATAAAAACGAGAACACATAGCGATGGAATTTGTGATGGATTCTTCGAGATCCGTAAGAGGTCACAATGCTATTTGGGTAGTGGTTGATCGTTTGACAAAGTCTGCCAATTTTCTGCCAATAAAAGTCAATTTTAATATGGACCAACTCGCACAATTATATATTAGAGAGATAGTTAGATTGCCTGGAGTTCTAGTCACTATTGTTTCAGATAGAAACTCGCGATTCACATTGAAATTTTGGAAAAGCTTACAAGGAGTCATGGGGACGAAATTGAAATTTAGCACTGATTATCATCCATAGACGGATGGACAATCGGAAAGAACCATTCAAACTCTTGAAGATATGTTGAGGGCGTGCATTTTGGATCTTAGCGATAGTTAGGAAACACATCTACCGTTAGTAGAGTTTTCTTACAACAATAGCTTTCAGACCACTGCATGCATGACTCCATATGAAGCTCTTTATGGTAGGAAGTACAGATTCCCTATCCATTGGGATGAGGTTGGAGAGAATAGAATTTTGGGTCCTGAAATTATTGAACAAACAGTTAAATTGGTTGATAAGATTAGAGCAAGAATAAAGACGACACAAGGCTGAAAAGTTATGCTGATGGTAAAAGAAAGGATTTAGAGTTTCAGGTGGGTGATAAATTTTTTCTAAAAGTAGCACCAACGAAGGGAGTATTGAGATTTGGTAAGAAGAGAAAGTTGAGACCACAATATATTGGACCTTTTGAAATTCTTGAAAGGATTGGCGTTGTAGCTTATCGACTTGCCTCACTACCTGAACTTGCAGCAGTGCATAATGTGTTTCATTTTTCAATACTTAGAAAATATGTTCATGATCCCAATCATGTCATAAGTTAAAAAACTTTGGAAATACAAAGCGACCTGTCATATGAAGAAATCTAGAAGATGATTTTGGATAGGAAAGTGCATTTACTAAGAAATAGAGAAGTTTCACTAGTCAAGGTTCAATGGCGAAATCATGGACTTGACGAGTCAACTTGGAAGAATGAAGATAAGCTTAAACCTAAGTATTCAGAACTTTTCGATTAGCAAAGGTAATTTTCGAGGACAAAAATATTTAAAGAGAGATTGTAAAGTCCCCCCACAAAAAAATAAAATAAAAATAGAGTAGAATTATTTATTCTATGTGCTATATATTTTATAAATTGAAAAAGTTGGGGGACTAAAATGATGCATTTATTAAATTCAATTTTATTTGGGTTAAATATTAATAGAGTAATGATAAATATATCAATATTGAGCTCATTGGATAGCTCGTAATTAATTATGTATATTAGGCTCGAGAAAAAGTCGGTTTGGATAAGTCAGCTCCAAGATATTTTAGTTTGAAAAAGTTGATGAAAAACTAGTTTTAATTGAAACCTTGAATGAAAACGTGCCTTGCCAGGTGTAATGTGTATGTAGTGTTTTATTTTGATTTTGAATTGTATGGGTTAGTAGACGTGTGTAGGTTAAATGGTAGATAAGGTAATTTTTATTTTAAAATGATTTATTTGCCTTGATTTTGGGATATGATAGAGGTGACATGTTGATTAGATATGAAGAAATAATTGTTGATTGAATAGAATAGTGTGATTGAGACTTTTATTTAGGTAAATTAACAATTTTTACGTTACAAGAATTCATTTTTCTCTTTCAACTCTAAATACCATACAAAGGTTCTTACTATTTACTCTAAAAATAAAATAAAATATAGATACACACATATCTGGTGGTAGCAGCAACACATGCAGAAAATAAAGTTTGGAACGTGATTTTGGATTCTGCTTTTCAAAAATTATTTTATCTAACAAGGTAGGATTAAGATGTGCAAGTGGTTTATCCTATTTAATTTATTTTTCATGTTGATAAATATTATACTAATGAAAGCTACAATATGATATGTTATGGCCATCTGGTACCAAAGATATGATATATTTGAGCTTTTACCGAATTCTAAATATATGATATGAATGTATGATATTTTTTGACACGTGATTTAATATTTTTATTCGGGATTGTACCATTGCTTCGTGTTTTATTGAGTATTCTCATATAATCACCCATTTTTCCCTACCTCACAGGTTAGAACGGGTCGTTGGTTGGCGGGCGATGAGGTGCATTTGTGGTGCCAGGATTTACAGAACTCAATAAAAGAAAATCAGGTGTAACAAGACCTTTTTTTTTTAAATTTAAGCAATTTCTTAGTTTTATTTCGTAAGGATTTTTATTTAGAAATTTAAGATAGATTTTATTGGGTTATAAATTTAAAACCGTGTTATGATTTATTAGTGGAATTAACATTTTATTATTTACCTAATAAATACGATATGCATGGTTTTTAATATTTATTTGGTTATGAATTTTATCAATTAAATTTTTGGTTGTTACAACCTCTATTCATTGATTCAACATCATATCGTCGTGTTTCAACATCCTTAGGACCAACATTGAGTTTAGATTGACACGCACTCTCAATTAACTTTTTGAAGCATCAATTTATTCTTTGCTCAAGTGATTTCAAAGTGTTAGTTTTTAGTGTTGTCAATTCTGTGGACAAAATGACTAATTTGCAACATGTTGTAATAGTCAAGGACCTAGGGTACAATTTGTATAGATTGAGTTATAAGGTTTAGGGTTCGAGCATGAAAAGAGGAGAAGTATGACGCCGCATTTTCGCTAGCCTATCACATTGACATTACTCGAATGACAAAAATAGAATCCCTGTCGCTCACCTATCGCTCGAGTGAGAGGCTGTCCCTTGTGTGTCGCGATGTTTCGCTCAAGCGATATGTTTATACAGAAAATCCCAATTTACGTTTTTAAATAGATTTTTTTCGGCCCATTCAACTCAATTACCCTCTCCTATAAATATCCAAGCCATTGGATGAGATTTTAAGGTGGTATTCATTATTTATTCACCAAAGATCCAAGAACATATCCTCATTTTATCTTTTCTTCTTGAGATCATATAGCCACATGTTTGGGAAAATATCAGATTGAAGAATTCAAAACACCTACTTTCTAAACATCCTTAGGAANCAATTACCCTCTCCTATATATATCCAAGCCATTGGATGAGATTTTAAGGTGGTATTCATTATTTATTCACCAAAGATCCAAGAACATATCCTCATTTTATCTTTTCTTCTTGAGATCATATAGCCACATGTTTGGGAAAATATCAGATTGAAGAATTCAAAACACCTACTTTCTAAACATCCTTAGGAAGGTACTTTCTCAATTGGATTTCAGAAGTTTTTGGAGGTTAAGAGAGGTTGGACTGCAAGCACAAGAAAAGCACAAGAATTGGAGATTCTTGGATATCCACTTGGAAGAGATAATTAAAGAAGATCAGGAAGCTGGACGGAGACAACAGATCTTGAAAGCTACAAAAGGTGGATTGGTAGATTTAGCAGGTTGGCTAGATAGTATCTACGGTAACAAATCGTGAGTCTGAAAAAAATAGTAGATCTTGAAGATTACATGAATTACAATAGTGGGAACTAGTGAAATTTGCTAGGATGGAAACGAGCTGTAATCCATATTGTCTATAGTGTAGGTAACAGCTTGGTCCCGAAGTTTTTACCCAGTTGGGTTTCTTCGTCAACAATAATTGGTGTTCTTTATTGCTTTTCATATTACAAACTACGGTATTCAAAAATAGGAAAATTGGACATGTATGCTTAATCATTTAGAAACTATTAAAAAGCGACTTGTTACTTTTAATAGAATAATTCTGCACGTAGGATCAAAACTAAAAATGGATAATTATAACCATTCGGTAACTTAGTGGTCGTTAATTTGGTAATCTATAATTCTCAATCGGTATCAGAGCCTAAATTCAAATCATGACCTTAGATTTCTAGATGAGTAATTCATTATTCGTCCTACTATATTGTGATGGAAATAATTATACTTGTTGGAATGTTAGAATAAGAGGTTTTCTAAAATCTACGGATGAGCGGATTTGGTTGAGTGTGGTGAATGGTTGGAGTGCTCCTAGTACTACTGATGACAACGTAGTAACCTTCATTCCCATCGCTAATTGGTCTAAAACTAACTTAAATGAGTGTAACTAGAATAGCAAAGCCTTACATGCCCTATTTATGGCAGTGTCCCCTAAAGAGTTTAGGAGAGTATCTATGTGTGAGGTTGCTAAAGACGTTTGTGACATTCTACAGACCACACATGAGGGGGCTATTAAAAACTCGAAGTTGCAGATGTTGACCACTAGGTTTGAAGAGACTATGATTGATAAGTGCTCCATACTCATGATATTTATGCCACTTAATGTATTATTTTGTTACCATTGAGAAAGTTGTAGAGTGTTGTTATGTGTGTTTTGATGTTGTGATGTAGATTGGTGATAACATGTTTGGTCTGACATTTCGAAAAATGCATTTTTGAAATTGATGAGTGCTCCACACTCATGATATTTATGCCACTTAATTCATTATTTTGTTACCATTGAGAAAGTTTTAGAGTGTTTTTATGTGTATTTTGATGTCGTGATGTAGGTTGGTGAGAGTGAAGAAAATAAGCAAAAGTTGGAAAAAAATGAGAATCGGGCTAAATTGTAAGAGATTCAAAGTTTGAGAACTAAAGTGCAAATACTCAAAAGTTGTGTCGGACCTCAAAATGAAGATTCAAGAATGCTAGGTGTCAATTGGATGAAGAAAGAAGTCAAAATATGATAATACATCAATTTCCAACCTAGAGAGTTATGCTCCAGATTCGTAGTCACATATTGAGACTCACTTTTGACACAGTAAACGATCGAATTGGAGGATGATGTCTGAAGTAAAGTTGTAGCCCTTTGAGTTATCTTTTCAAACCATCTTGAATCATATCAATCGGATATCGAGAGTAAACGTTATGATAAAAATACTGAAAGACGTTCCAGAAAAATCCAACAGAATGCCGAGCGCTAAGGCGCCCAATCTGGGCGCCTAGGCTCCCGAAATGCTGAAAATCAGCGCCCAATTTGGGTGCCGGATCTCGAGAAAGAGGAAAAAAAAACCTTATTTTCTTGATTTTTTTGGCCCGG
>CAIGRQ010034001.1:0-15920 GCA_903798375.1 Fraxinus sp. D2006-0159 | reverse complement strand
TCTTCTATCGAAATTACAGATTGGAAAATTGAAGGTCAAAGTACGCCTAAATTTGCATGGTACTATTTTAGATCAGTTGCAACTATAAGTCTCTCCATGTAGAACTCTTTGCCGTAAGTATTTTATTGAATATTTTTATGAACTATATATAACGACAATGTTTGAATTTAAATCAGCTACTGGTTCTTTCGTGAATTTTTACCACTCTTATGTCTCCATGTGAATATACTCGAGTACTATTTATAGTAGAAGAAATAAGAAAATTTACATTGAATATTGCTTTTAAGTGGGATCAAGTTAGTAACTGATAAGAACTAACCTAATTAAGGTGACTAGGTGTTAGTAAATGTATTTTGGATACTTTTCAATAGAAGTCTTGAAAATTATGACCATTATGGCCAGACTCTCTAAATATCCAAGTCTGTGTCCACAAATTTCAATTTAGTTACATATTTCAAGCCTTATCACGTGTTTAGTAAATAATAGGTTTGGTCCACCAATTTTCATTTTTCTCTGACAACTATAGTATAAATCTTATAGATTAGGGCTAGATATGGGTCGGGTCGGTACCGACCCAAAATTTTCGGATATTTAATAAATAGAATCATCGGGTCCAAATATAATTATGGAACCGTTCGAGTTCGGTTCCATACTATAATTAATTTTTTTAACATTTACAGCAACACTACATAAATATAATTAATGACATTTTCATTCATAATTTTACAAATTAACATAGCCCAATTTAAAAATATATAAATAACAAGTTGTCCAATAAAATTAATTCAATGTATGCAAATACCAAAAAGTAGATACTAATATTAAAATATCAGTGATCCATATCAATAATTCATTTTTTTCAAGCAGTCTAAATATTGGGCCAAAGGGGAAGGATAAGGTCTAAATGTTGAAAATAGCCAAAATTGGAATGGAAAGGCAAAAGGGGAAGGATAAGACCCAAATATTGGGCTAACAAAAAATTAATAATTGGACCAAAAAATTATAATTAAAATAAAAATTAGAATTTAGAAATTGGGCTGGGCTGGGCTAGCTAGACTTGAACTTGGCTGGTTTGTTTAATTAATTAATTGATTTGTTTAGAAAAAATTAAAATAATTTAATTAATTCAATATAAAAAACTAAAAAAATATTTAGATTCGGTTCTAGGTAGAGCTGTAAATGGATCGGATCTGCCTATATCCGATCCGATCCGATAAGAAAATTATCCGATCTGATCCAATAATCCAACGGATATTTGATTGTTAAATCTATATCCGATTTGTTATGTTATTGGATATCCGATCCGATAATCCGATCCGAAATTAATAAAAAGTAGGAGAAAAAATATTTTTATGTACTTTAAAAACATTAAACTAACAGAGGCTCACTTATTTTTACTAGTAAGCCCAATAGTGACTTCTATCATCATGACGTTCCTCTTTAAAGGAGATATCATCTTCTAGTTTTCTAGTGACATTCGATGTGGAATAAGGTAAAATTAAATTTCAATTCTAAATATAAATATTTTATATTGATAAAAGATTCCACACAATCATCTTAACAATATGGAATAGCTATGTCGAAAAAGAATATGTTTTTCTTGCAGACAACATTGCCAAAAACCTATTATTTTAGCAAATCGGTTGAAAGTTTTCATCTTTTAACGGTAATAGTTCTATACCATATTGTTTAGCTTATTATTGTCCATAAAAAGTCATGTGAATCTATACATGCAACAACTAATGTTTAGTCTTTAATGCATCCCTCACATTGTCAACAAAAATAAATAGCACCTTCTTTATAGATGCTACATTCGACCAAGTTATGGAGTTCCGAACATAGTAAGTACAAAATACTTGTACAATATAGAAATCTTTTAGTGTAATTTATATCAAATATATATCATCCTCACCTTCCATTTATTAAAACTCCACTTTTGTTTTCTTCTTCCTACTTCAATCATGTATCGACCTTTGATTATTTTCCTAATAATTAACTTTTTAATAATCAAATCGTACAATGCAAGGGTCGAAACACATGATGAGGAATTGAATGAAATCATATTCGAGAAACCATGTCTTACAGTCATGCTAACAAAATTGTCTCCTCCAATCCACAAGAAATTTACGCAAATACAAAATATAAAAGGCTCGCTACTAGGGCTAACTTCTTTGACTTCACTGTGAAAATAATGTATATTTCTTCGATCATACATAGATTCAGTTTGCTATTTCCTTATGTTAAAATTGACTATTTACACAGCGTAAATATTTCTGAATAAAGGCTAAAGCAACAAAGCAAACTTTCTAGTATATGTCTTATAGCAATTGCAGCAAGGTCAGCCACGCATGGTGAGACTTTCCAATGTACTTGTTGCAAATATCCTACCGCAAAAGTTGTCCCTAGGTAACACTCACTACATTCCTTTCCAATATGTAACACTTATAAAGATGCCTTGTTAAACTTGTAATGTCATCTTCTATTTCAATCTTTCTTCTTAACGATAATTAACTCAATCTCCATTATCAAATGACAAATGCCAATGTACAATTAAAAGATGCCAATGGAATCATAAGTGCCAGTGCGATTGTCAACCCTGTTGAGACACTATTAAAGTATGGTGCTGAGAGTTTAATGAAGCATTCTAAAAAAGCAAGTGCATATATCATGCCATAACCCCTTCACCTTTAACTGCTCATAAATATAAATAGTAATTGTGCATCCTCAATTTCAACAGGGAATTGATCCAAACATTAATGAATTCGTTCAAATGGATCCTGAAGAACACGTTTTCTATGTCAAGGTCACATAATTGGAGCCAAACACAATTGAGTACAAGTATGAAATTATATTTGTCCTCAATGCATTCCCTGCTATTACTCATAAAACGGAAAAATCAAGCGAGAAAGACAAAGGTTTTTTGTGCTTTCGTGAGGTAAACAAGAGCTGTGACAATTACGAAACGTCACCACCATCTGCAAAATGAACATTGTTCCAAGCTTCGAATGAGCCAGCACTTTCCAACGTAAAGGCTAAGAAAAAGCTTGCTACCTCCAGCTCTGAAGATGATCAAGTCACAATGAAAAGAAAACTCAACTAATCATCGTCATATTTATTTGAAGACAACATCAATGCTACAACCTAAATGTTAGATTTGCTAGTTTTGCCATCTCCATCTAAATGATTCTGCTATACCCACCTTCGAACTTTATTTTATTTTTTAACACTTATCACAAAAACTTCATCATGCTTTTGACTTGTAACTTTTTTTATTTTGAAGCATTACTTTTGTATAAAAACTCTTCCATGAAGCTTGAGCTCAATAAGAATGTATAACAAGTTTCATGATGCTTTAGCTTATAACTTAACTATGGTGGTGTATCAAGTTCAGGTTTTGGAATGTATAAATCATCCTTTGCGTCTTAGAATATTTTTTTGTGATTTGTTTTAGCATATTAATTAAGATTTATTTGTGAATCATTAATAGAATTTCTTTGATATTAATTCCTCCATCATAGCTCTATCTCTTTGAAGTTGCCGAAAGGAAATTCTTGTATC
The DNA here is from genome assembly GCA_903798375.1 of Fraxinus sp. D2006-0159. Lineage (NCBI taxonomy): Eukaryota > Viridiplantae > Streptophyta > Magnoliopsida > Lamiales > Oleaceae > Fraxinus > Fraxinus sp. D2006-0159. The sequence continues at coordinate 12,362 of CAIGRQ010034001.1, read as the reverse complement.
TCATTTATTGTCCTTATGAATAACAATCTCTTTCTTAACATATAAACAATTTGCATCCATTGGTTCCAATAAAATTGATCAAATTATTGCATAAAAACTTGTCTTTTTGCTTTTCAATTATTAGTATTGTTCAATAAGGTTTGATTAATTATGTCTTAACAATAACCAACACTACTCTACGCTATTAAATAGCCAACTACAATATGGCACATACATTGCAAGTGCGTCTCACTAGTAACTTTTTAAAGAAGTTGGTTTAATGGGATTTCCTCTAAAAGATTTTACAAAATAAAAGCTCTTTTAAAATTTAGTTTTCAAACAAAATTTAAAATAACTTCCTCATGAAAGTCTTCTACAGGAAGCAAAAGCAAAAGCAACGCTAAATGAACCCTCAATGAAAGTAATCACTTTTGAGTTTCAGAATAAAAATGTAACAACTACCTGGCCAGTTAGTCAATTTAAGATTACGACTGTGGTCGATATAGAAAAGTTCTACAACTAAAGAACATAAAATGAATCTTTTTCCAGGCCAAAGATAACATATATGCAGCGCAGTGTTTCCAATTTACATTACTTAAAAATCGAGCCAAATTTACAGCTAAAAAACTAAATTTAAGCTCTCTATGTAACAATATCTCACCATTAAAAAGAGAATAAGAAAATCATTTGCTACAGCTTACCTTGAAAATGCCAAAGGAGCATGTTTATTATACAGTAGGTCTGTACTAAGATTATCAGACATCACTGTACAAGACTTGACCTTATACTTTCTTAATCTAGTTGACAACTATCGCACTAAACATGCTATAAATGCACTCCAAAACTGATTTATGAGAAACAGGAAAATAAAAATGACGAGACAAGGATATCAAGAACTATCAGTTCTATAACATTAAGTAACTGCCACAAATCTTCATTAGTGTGTTAATAGTGAAGATTGAACTTCTACCGAGTTGTGGTTACAATGTGATGTGGTTTTACCCAAGGCAACAACTGTAACCAAAACTAGCGATGAGGTTTATAAAATCCACCAATAATCTACGACATCATAACTTTCTTGATTCGACTTATATACAATTACCTGGCATTCTAATTTGATGTGTCCTAAAATGGCATTCAAAGATGCTATCACCATTTTTTGCTGCAAAATATTTTTTCTGTCAGAGATTAGTTCTTGTACCTTTCACAGCCTGCAATTAGGAAAAGGGGAAAAAGGAAAATTAGATTGTTTAAATTCATTTTAAAAAATATTTGCTTTTCTTTTTACCACAAAAAAGCACGAAAATCACAAGACATAATACAGATGTGGATATTCAAAATAACAGACACAGGAAATCACGGTCCGGCTTCAATGCCTATTTAAATTTGCAAAAAAAAAAAAAGTGCTAACAATATTGGTTCCTATAGCACACTCAAGTTTAGTGTGCATAATCATAATAATCCTTGCCCTAGAGGCTAGAAGCACTGTTAATATGTTCTCTTTCTTATCTTCTTCTTGCACTATTATTATTATTATTATTCTTAATTCTTTTTTTAATTCTTCCTATTATAAAAATTATATATGATAAAACACCATTGTAGTAATCTACATCAAAACCAAAATTATATATGATAAAACACCGTTGTGGTAATCTACATCAAAACCATCGAGATATACACTGTACAACGATTTATGAGAATTTTTGTAAAACTGTCCTGTATCACCACTATAACCAAGGGTGAAACGAGACCCTTACATACCCACTTCTATCTACTTCAAGTGTTCCCCTTTCCATGGGAGTTTATCATCTCTTCATAGGTGACAGCACCTCAAAGTATATCAACACACTAATTTACCTAGCAAATAATACGAAACAAGGTAGAAACACAATAAATTGACTGATTATAAGACAACCTAACAAGTATCAATTATTGTATTGTAACTATCCTATGACCATCCATACAACCACGAACATGACAGCATGTAAGTGGAGAACTCATCAGATTGCATTTTGTTAATGACAATCCAAAACTTTGGATCAAAGTTGGACAAAATTATAGGGGTTATGGTAAGTAAATCATTTTTCATACTACAGACAAGCTTATTGGCATTTTGGGTAAAACAATTGGTCCCAATTTCACGTCCATGCATGCTAGTGTGTAATTGCAGCTAATAAAATTATTCATTTAAGCCAGTCTAGTGTATTTTATGTTACCTTAATTTAAGAAAGGGGAGTCGTAATCCTCAGCTGCAGATGGGTTTTCTGGGAGGATTTCAGCATTGGAGAATGATGAATAATCTGTGCCATGACTTCCAGTGTCCACATCAGGGACCATAGAGGGTTCTGAGGCTCCAATTACCTGCTAAAAGATGCAAAGCAGAAACAAGCAAGGATCATGGTGATTAGATTTACAAATCAATTCTCAATTACCAGATTGGTAACATGATTGACAATCAAGGATCATGGTGATAATTGACAAATGTAACTTGTTAGAAAGAGTTCTGGAGAACAGACTTTACATTAAAAATACCATCTCTTCATTTGTGGACTTCACGCTTTGAATCTAAATCTTAAAATAAAAATGGTAGAAGACGCAGAGGCCATGCGTATTGACTTATTTCAGTTTTGCTATAAAGCTTGATTATAGAATCAAAAAGAGTAAATAAAAATGAATATCCTTTTTCCTTTTGATGGACAGAGTATCAAAAGCACATAGTAACCACTTTGATGGACATAGTAATAATTTTTCCTCTATTTTTTCCCCTTTTTTCCCTTTCTACATTTTACTTTTAAGGTGCAAGATAAAGAGAATCACCACACCATGGCATCCAAAGTGAGTTTTTCTCATGCCCCGGTAGGAACACGTGCTACAATGACAGCAACAAAAAGCCATTGTTCTCCCTACTTACCACCTTCACAGAAGAAAATCAATTCCAGTTTGTATTTATGTACAAATTGTGAAGGACTTGGGACTTTGTATCAGCAAATTTTCCCACATGGTATCGTGCATGTATTTTTTCCTCCATTCTATGGACCCATATCCAAGACCAAACTTCAAACTTCAAACTTCAAAGTTAAAGCAGGTTTCTTCCTTTTATAATTTTTTCCAGATTCCATATAAATCTTGGATTTTTGTGTTTTTCATTCTTAGCCCTTGTTTGGTCCCCATTATTCCCAAAATACATTTTTCTCTTTTATTTTAAAATTTAAACCACACATTCTTGAATGAAATAATATTACACGTAAACCCAAAACTTTTCCTTACTTTTTAACCACACATTCTCAATCAAATCACTATTTCAAAATGAATTTTTCGTAAAAAATGGGGCTCAAACAGGCTATTAATTTTAACCATTAAATTTCCATTCAACTCCTTCATATCTCTATCTTCAGGCCCTTTTCATCTCCAGTCTCTGCCCCTCCACAGAGAAATCATTTCAGGTTTTTTTTTTTATTGTCTCAAGACTCTCCATGTCCAATCTCTGAAGGTAGGGGAGGAAAGGATCCAGAGGCAGTGATTTCTAGAGGACAGAGCCGAACTGTGAAGAAATGGCTTGTTAGCTGCAGCATATCTCCTTCTAAAATTCAACCCAATGTACCTGGAGATCCCATGAAATGCTCAGAAATTCCAACTCAATACCCTTCAAACTTTTCCACATTCTTCCAAGAAGTGTATGTTTAACTTTTGCTGGTTCTCTATAAAAGATTCGGAAGCACAAGAAGTATTATAATGGTTTCAACCATTTTCTGTTGCAAACCTACAACAGGCTCCCTCTCGATTCTTAAATAATTTTTCTCATGTTTTTCTATTGTCATTATTGCTATTTTTGGATTAACCTTTTCGATTATCTGTTTTGTATTCAGGGTTTGTTTGAGCCACATTATTTTGGAATAGTAGATTGATGGAGAATGTGTTGTTGAAAAAGAAGAAAAAATTATTAATGTGATGAAAACTATTATTTTATTGAAGAATGTGTGATTGAAAATGAGAATGAAAATTCAAATGTGTACCAAACGGGGGCTCAATTTGTTATTATTTGTAGAATGAGTTCAGATAATAATTAGTTAGACCACCTTTCTGCCAATTTATTTTTTGAGCTATGGGGTTGATTCAAATTGTTCGGAAACTGGAGGATCAAAGGACCAAGGAGAAATATTTCAGTATATTTTGCTTGATATCCGGTCTTTCTAAATTCAATGAAAGGGGAAAATGAGTTAGTTTATGTGGGTTTTGGGTTGTAGTAAGTAGATGAAGTGTTAATTTATCACCATATAAACTATGAATTGTTTTGTTTTAATGCTATAATTTGGACTGGTAAATGACATTTTTATATTTTCATTTGAACTTATTTTGATGGTTTGTGCCTGGACCATTGATTTCAAGAAATAAAAGCTGTGTATAATTTAGTTTTTTCATGTCTTTAAACTTTCTACCTAGAATGTAATTTAGTATTCGCAGACTTCGAATTTATGGGGTCAAGATGACAGCAGTGTCAATATAGTTGAATCCCACAAAAGTGAGCTAACTCCAAAATGCGCCCTCAGCAGATTGCAGGCTGTACACAAGTAGACACATGCCTGCTTAAAGTTTAATGTTGCACTGAGCTACTAAATGGATGCAGATAGATATATCAAGATTTTTAACCACATTTCATATCTTAGCTTCTCCAGTAGCAGATGTATTTATTTTATTTTTGGTATACAGGATGAGGAGCACTGCACATATGCTTCTTATTTATGAATTTGCAAGGAAGTAGTGGTCTTTTAGTTGTCAACCGCCACATTATGGCAGTGCCTTTCTCTGTGAAGAACTATTTATTGAACCACCTCATCTAAAATCTTGAGCTATTAGTGAAGGAACATTCTTATTTAATTAACTCTCTTCAACACGCCTTCTCGCATGCAAGTCTGATAATTCTTTTTTGTCAAAGAACTGACACGTGTACAATTCCCATAAACAGGCGGCAGCATGACTAGACTTCAAGGCCGCTACCAGTTCTGATACTATCCAAAAGCTTAGGAATGTTAGAGAACGGACAAACTTAGTAAATTTAACTATGTATTCAACAATTTGTCACTTTGCAGGTAGAAGGCCCTTGGTGGAATTCATTAGAGACAGGTTCAAACCAACGATGGAACCTAATGGGCATATATGGAAAGGAAAAACTTAATGACAAGACACGCCACGGTAATGACTAATGCTTTAGGGTCCAAGGTCAATTTCAAGCTTGTACATTGGCTTTAGGCATCCATTTGATTTAAGCTCTCTTTTGATAGATCTGTTAATAGAACTTATTTTAGAACTTATAGTCACATCACACCTTACATTTCTATCATAGAGTTGGTGCAGAAAATATTTAGAGAGTGTAAAATATTAAAGGTTGACTACAGAATTTGAACTGGATGAGGGACCGATCACTTATATGATAAAAAATCACCAGGAAAAGATGACTTGGCACACTGGATTTCCAGTTTGTATGCATATAAAAAAAATGTAAGAAGAAAATTAAGATTTTATCGGCTGAAGAGCAAGCAAGAGAGCCAGTAACCTAGCATAGCAGGAAAAAGAGAAGCAGCAGGGAGGATAAAGTCGTTTGTGCAGGCAACAAGTTATTGTAGATTTCTTATTATAGAAAAAAGAGTTGCAAGAGTAACCTCTTCAGACAGTGAAAATTCAACAGGTGCTGGATTCTTCAATCCTGTAGCGGCACCTTCCATCTGGGCTTCAGGTGCTGAACTTTTCATTTCTGTAGAAGCAGCTTCCACCTGGGCTTCAGGTACTGGATTCTTCATTTCTGCATTAGCAGCTTGCATCTGGACTTCAGCTACCCTCTTTTTGTTGTGAGTATCATCTGTTTGCATAACATCATTCATGTAATGCTCCACATGTTCTGAGCTTTCTACTGCTGTTCTGCGATTATCATTTTGCTGAGTGTTGTCATTCTCTGCAGCTTCCATTTTCCTTATGAGAATTCAATACAAAATTCCATCAAAAATTGATCTTACCAATAGCTCCGAGTCAGTCTAGCTAACCAATAGAGTTAGGATACATAAAAAATCCTCACCTATTGGAAACATCGTTGACCGTATCCTTGGAGATTGGTTTGTTGGAAAATAACAATCCACGAAGAAGCTTTCCATCAATAACAGTTTCAATAGTATACCCGTCTAGAACGCTTTTAGTGACTTTAGCTTGGAAGCTCCTCTTACCCTGGTGTTCATTTAAATAGAAATTCTGTCCACCTACATTTGAACAAGTATGTCGTTAGAAGTACAGTTCCATTTTCCCAAGTAAATGCAAGATAAAACTACTGGGTGTCAGAAATATTGATGCAAAATGTCAAGTTTCTTAAATACTAGTCAAAATGTGACTAAGCATTCTGATACAATACAGAGGATACAATGAAAACCAATGACCAGCTATGACATTTACAATTGTAACCTGAAAATGTTTCTTTCAAGTGCAATGGCTAATGGGAGAGACAAAACGTAAGCAACAAGTGTTCGAGGCCAGTACAGATTTAGCAATAACAACTCAATCATAACCGAGGAAGAATTTTCTTTATTGTTTCTCAGACTTAAATAAGAGACGCCTCAAAGAGAATGTACAATTGGTGAAGTCCCGACTAAGACTTCTAAAAATCCTCAATATCATCCCAAAAATATTGCCACGACGATTTTCTGATTCTATTTGCCATACATACAGACTAGGCCCCTGCAGGCCTGCTTGGCGTGGCTTAAAATTTTGATAAAAATTTTTAAGTTAAAGTCAACAATCATAACCACATTTCAAGGGACCAACAACTTTTCAACCACACATTACATCAACTTTTATCAAAATCTACTAAAAAACTGTTTTTTAGCTACACCAAATAGGGGCTAACAATATTAACTAGGTTTACCTCTTACAGAGACTTGAATCTATATATTATATCCTCCGGATGGGATTATGCCATCTTCATACAGGAACTACTACTAAATGAATATGAAAGACTATACTATACTAAAAGGACTCCAGAGCTAAAGAATTATTGATACAATTTACTGCAAATTCGAATATCACCAAAATGCCATGGACTCTTATGCTTGGTAATAAAAACAAAACTCAAGGTAAACAATAAATTCCAATAACCAAATTAATATAAAACAAAGGATAATATCCAAATTAAATGGTCATCAAATTTTGCCCAAATCATTTCTTTGTGAAATACCAAATTAGCTCTTTTTTTAAAAGCACATGTTCTCCATTGGGCTTCATGAGAACTAGTGACAATCCCCAATTGCTTTAAGACATTGCTAAGAGATTGTCGACTGTGACCTAGATAATATGGACTTATATTATTTTGAATATACTGTATACATATCTACGAAACCAACCTATCCCAATTATGTGGTAATAATGTTTTCCTATCCTTTTTTCGGCCAACTAATAATATAATCAATCTAACAGATGCAGTAAATATAAATAAATAATTACCCAACCCACATCAATGATGATCTTTCAAAACTATAATTTTAACTTTCATACTGCTGATCTATAACCTAGGTAAATTACTCATTCCTACCTACCCAATGGAAAATTATTTACAGAATAAAAGTTCCCACATTCACAGACTAGAACCTGCATTTAGTAAGACAAGTTTCCCAGATCAAAACAGTAATCCTAAATCAAAATAAAAAAAATAAAAATGAATTCAATCCAAAACAGATCAAAACTGTATTTACCTGCTGGCATATAACTTGAAATTGGCATTGGATGGTAAACAGTGGCATCATGTTCAACTCCCACGTAAGTCGGTTCATACGCAGGAGCTTCATAGTTCTGTACTTGGCATTTCAATTTCAGCTGCTTCCTCAGCGATAACTTCTCCATCCGCCGTTCATCTCGTTCATTTTCCCTAGAAAGCCCTGGTGTTGGATAGCACCCAGACAAGATCCCATAGAATATATAAGGACTTCGTTTAAACATAGGAGCAAAGAATGTGACTTTCCAGTAAAAGATAGGAAAAAATTACCCATACCTGTGTATAAATAATACATGTCATCCAGGGCTTCAAGATTCTTATTGCAACCTCCTATAAAAACAAGAACACCTCCCATTTGCGGATCCAAACTTTCGCCCGCCATGGAAAATCTGCCAGAAGGGCCGTCGCCAGAAGCTATCACTTTGGTCCATTTGCCATTTTCTACATTAAGCCAGCACACAAATCTAAATAGAGGTTCTATACTTCACATTCAGAACCAGCCAAAGTAGACAATACATGCCACTCAAAGTAATTATCATTATCATTAATTAGTAACACACATTGATCGATCAAATGATGTACAAAGAAATTTTCGAAGTGATTAATTTTTTATTAAAGTAATTACTTTCTGAATCCCCAGACAGGATGCTGCTACAGTGCGATCAGTATAATCCTTCTAGTTTAATCGTTATAACAAAAGGATGTCAAGAAATAAAAAAATTTCAAAGTCAGATCTTACCAATTCCTATAATTAGATACTGTGAAAGAAGGTAGGTTTTCTGCAAGCACAAAAACTAGTTTAGGCATCCCTACAACCCAGTTAAGAATAAACCATGTTTGGAAAGGGGGGGAAAAAAAATTGGTACGCAGCTGTAACATTGTTTTCAGAAACTGTAAATCACAACGTGCTATAAACTTTGAGATTGATGTTGTGAATATAAAATTAGCCTTGACTTTTCTCAACTCAAATAAGAAAGATAATGAAGTGATAGCAGAGAAAATGTGGTCCGAATGTGTCAATGGCATTTCTTGCAACCATTTCTTTTTCGTAATTAAATATTATGATCAAACATAAAATACTTTCATTTAGCACGTTCTAAGTTTTCAATAGGCATCCCTGTAACCCAGTTAAGAATAAGCCATGTTTGGAAAGGGGGAAAAAAAATTTGTACGTGGCTGTTTACATTGTTTTCAGAAACTGTAAATCACAACCTGCTATAAACTATGAGATTGATGTTGTGAAAATAAAATTAGCCTTGATTTTTCTCAACTCAAATAAGAAAGATTTTTAGCACGTTCTAAGTTTTCAATAAACAACATCCCAAGTGGATTGCATTCAATTAAATTTGGTTTCCCAAGGGTCATCTTTGAAGATCTGGGTTTGATTTGACCTCGCCCGGTTTACAAGTTCTTCAAACAACGCTTTAATGAATTATCCTATTTTTATTACTACTCAAAGAAGACTCAAGGGGTTTCATATTTTATGCCATGCTTATCTTTTTGGTTCTCGGATATCTTCAATTCAAGCTTTGCAAAAAACTATTGGAGTTTGGGAGATGTGTGTTTACCAAATGAATTGTCAATTTCCCCCACAATCTTGAGTAGAACACCTCAGTCATAAGAAAACAATGGAAAAAATGGAGCAGATCAATTCTCCTTTTAGCTTGGACAAAGGAACTGTCAAATTTCCGCAATTTACAAGAATGACAATATAGGACTTTATTTAAGTAGAAGTTTTCCTGCAACACAATAGATGGAGTTTTCTACATTCTTTTCTTTTTCTTTTGATTTTTTCATGTTTCCCACTCGTCAGGAGATGGGGGACAGAAAGGTTGAGATTCAGGAAAAACTGAAACGCATGTAAAGAACCTGCAGGTTATCACAAAATTTACGTACCGATATCAAGCATATAAACATCATCATATAGGTTCTGCTCATCAGAGAAACCCCCAAAGACAAATAACGTCTTGCCAAAAGCAATTGTTGTATGCCCACCTCGAGGCGGTAACAGCTGCCCCATGGTATTCAACTTGCACCACACAAGTGTATCTATTCACAAGAGGATGCCAAAATGAACCATATCAAAGCATGCATTATCGAATGTAGAAAGCCTTAGCCCACAACAATTGATATTGTAATGACAATGACACTAAACAAATGAAATTTTGATGATACCTGCATCCAGTATGTGGACATCTGAAAGATAGTAATCGCACGAATCTTCACCTCCAATCACTATAATTTTGTTTCTCCAAGATGAGCAAGTATGACTGTCGCGCTTACTTGGAGGAGTGCCTGATGGTACCACACGTTTCCATGAAAATGTCTCTGCAAATGAGGGCACAAAAAGTTCAACATCTTGAATCATGCAATTAACCCACATAAGAGAATTGTTATGCCAGGACCAAGTCTCCAAGATATTTAACTTTTTCGGTTCATCATCCCATTGACGGAGTTCTTTCTAAAACCTATTCAATGCCACCACCTAAATGATAAAGTCATATACGAAAAGCAACTATCTTGGCTACTTACAGATACAAGAAGCAACTCTTGTGTAAAATCAAATCCACGTATAAAATTAAAAGACAAGTTCAGGGATGATTGGATAATCGATCAAAAAGGAAATGAGAATACATATCACGTGCAGCTGATCAGAAGGAAGATTATGTTTACTAAGGTTATTAATCACCTAGTTCCACCTAATTACCCTCCACTTCACCGGTTCCACACACAAGAAAAAGGAAGTACAAGGATTTATGACTGTTGCTGTTGACAATTTCATGCATCCTAATCAAACTTTTGTTCCATTGTCAAAGGGATTGTAGATAAGGAATAAGGCATCAAATAGAAATAAAGTTCTCATAAAAATGAAGAGCCACAACCATCAAAAAGACAATAAAAACCCATCCACAAATGTAAATGGGATCAACCACCTAAAAGTGACTATATGATTAAGAAGCATGTACCGGTATTCAATATGTAGAGATCATCATAGTATATTTCATTGTTCTCGGATTTGCCACATCCACCAAATATGAAGAGTCGTTTACCAATAAGTGCTGCACTGTGGCCTTCTCTTGCCTCTGGTCCATCACCTCTTACACTTGGTGAGATCCACATGTTTGAGGCTAAGCATATTAAAAGTCAACAGATCATTGTCAGATGATATAATTAGAATCAAGGTTTAGGTTTCTCATTTTCTAAATATCTAAATGGGAAAAATGAAATGAAATACACGATGGGGATATAGCGAGACAAACAAACACGTGACTTGGATATATGAATCTCCTATTCACTGTTTTAAGCGCCAGAAGCTTATTCCTTGATGCTTCAAAGTTTATGCTTTTGTGATCTTTGTCAAGGATCGCGTCTTGAATTGCCTCAAGGTATAAGGCTCAGGCCAGCTGAGTGCTCTTTTAGGAGGCTCTTTTACCATGCTTAGCTTTTTGGGCTGGTTGGTCATATTCCATAACATTCGAGTACCTGACTTAGCGTTTTGTATAGATTTGTTGTAACCCAAAACATCTCATGGATTTGTTGGGTTGTTTTAAAAACAACCCGACCCGATCCAAAAAGCAAAAAAAGAAATGGACATGCAATAAGGGAAAGAGTGAACAGCCTGTGCATAATCTAACCCTTTACTTCTACAACCATTTACTCCCCCCAAGTTTAGTTGCAAAATTTTGAAAGCAGCTGACCAATGACACGAGACTTGCAATGTGTAACTCTACCTTATCTTCTCTTTTACTTTCCTTTAGAAGTCAAAGAAAGCAAAAGGGACAATGACATTTGGAGTCCCCAACCTCTACGTATGGTAGCACTTAAGTCCCAAAGCTTTCAATTTTGTGGCACCTACAGTTCCCCCATTGCCCCTCCATACCTTCGTTTCCCACATTTTCTCCCACCCCTACATGGGTTGGAAGATTGGGGGTGGAGGAGGGAAGCCAAGTGGTACAAAATTGAAATGCCAAGATAAATAGGTAGATGACCTAATGCTATATTATGTAGTTTTGATGAATAAAAAAAATCNCTACATGGGTTGGAAGATTGGGGGTGGAGGAGGGAAGCCAAGTGGTACAAAATTGAAATGCCAAGATAAATAGGTAGATGACCTAATGCTATATTATGTAGTTTTGATGAATAAAAAAAATCCTATGATTTTTTTTTTTAATCCTTCGTTGTACAATGCAAAAAAGAAGGCTTTTTCCTCTTCTCTAAGTCAAGTAAAAAAATGAATTTGAATCGGCGCAAACCCTGTGAATCACTACAATGACTGGAAATCCAAGTGTAATTTTTCCATAGACACAATTCATAAATAGTTTACCTTAGTTGTTTCGCTTGTTATAAACTTCTAGCTTTAACTGTAGTACTTTCAGTTTTGTTGAGACTTTATACTGAGGATTTTTAGATGGTTTACAGATTATTATGAGTGTAGTTTTGTACTTTTACATCTTTGAATCATTTAATTGATTTATGATAAGGCTTACACATCACAGCAACTTGAACTTATGCCTAGCCTTGCCTTGCCTTGTATCGCTACAACGCCATATATACTTGTTTTAGCTTTTAAGAACTGCTCATAATGTGTGCTAGGATCTAAATATTATAGTTTTGAGCTGAAGCACCAAGTTAAAAA
>CAIGRQ010033980.1:0-13149 GCA_903798375.1 Fraxinus sp. D2006-0159 | reverse complement strand
TCAAAAGTTTGGGGGGGGGGGCACGTGCCCCCCAGGACTCCCTGGGTCCGCCCATGCGAAGTACTAAATTATATGGAATTATGGCCTATATGAACTGCAATTTAATTTATGACTCTTTCTTTTTGAGCACATAAGTTGTATTTAGTTCGTGTAATTGGTGACTGTTGTTTGGAATAATTTTAGGCCTTGAATTGGATATTTGCAATTGTTTCTCCCTTGAAAACATTACAAAGAGGCTGGAAATCAATTTTTGTAATGTGCAAGCATAATTCAGATATGATTGTCACTTGTCTAGGTATCAAAGCATAATAATTTTTTTTTAAAATTTTTTGAAATTTTTTTGGCAATGAAAATAAATTCTATCCCCAATTGTAACAAATTTTATTCTTTTAATAGACAATTTTTATGAAAAAAAAAAGTCAAACGAATATAAAAATATTCAAAATTTTCATATTTTTCAGGTGAAAAATTATATCAATCAAACACAATTAATTGACAATTTCCACTAAAATAAATTTTAGGCAATTCAATTCCTTAAAATTCATTTTCTTTTCACCTAATTCCGTTATTCCAATCAAATGGACCCTTGAAGGAACTAATGTGCCAAATTCCAAAAATAGTGATTTAGAAAAGCAAATATAAAATTAAATGAAAGTAATGGATATGGGGCCTTGTTGCGTTTTTTTTATATCGCAAGTGTACGATATCGTAATAAGAAGTATAGTGGACCTTTGAGTCCAGATATCGTTCCCACGAAAACTATACTTTAGGATTTAATTTTTCCAACTTCTATTTGACAAAAGTAAGTAAATAATTATGATGATTAATTATGATGATTGTGACTATATTTCCTAACTACTTTTAACTAATTGAAAATATAAAAAGATTACAAAAACTGTTGATTGAGGATTCAAATATGTGATGACTATTAGAACATAACAATTTCATCTATTGATCATCTTAATTATTAATTCAATATTCATAATCTAATCTAGTGTTCGATTGAATTCTTGTATCGTATTCAATTTACCCATCTCAAGTTCTTATTGAGCCTATTTAACTAATTTAATTTCATCTCTATGTGAATCAATTTTAGTTAAATGAAACACTATTTTTAAGAATTCATATTATGACCGCAATAATTAGTATATGTATCCCTATACGTTATAATAATTTACCGAATTTTACTATATGGTCTAAATCTCAAACTCACATCTCGATTCGTAAGAGACTCACATAATCATCAAATTACAAGTCAAGTAATGTAATGAATTAAAATCATAATAAATCCAACATATAAATAAATAAATCATATAAATTTTGAATAGAAAAATAAATGATCAAAAGTTGACTATATTATTTTTCCTAATATAAAAATTAGTTATTCATATAGAAATTTTTTTTACACTTGATTATGNAATGTAATGAATTAAAATCATAATAAATCCAACATATAAATAAATAAATCATATAAATTTTGAATAGAAAAATAAATGATCAAAAGTTGACTATATTATTTTTCCTAATATAAAAATTAGTTATTCATATAGAAATTTTTTTTACACTTGATTATGAAATTTGTTTCTATTGCTTAAAAAAAATAAAAAATAAAAAAAATAAATGAAAGTCAAAAATGACGGCTGGGATCAGATTTGAAGGAAACTGGGCGCGTGGCCATGCCCATGGAAAATGAATTCCTCTCTCCTTTTTGCCAATCTAACATTGTATTTCCAATTCCATTTTCCAAGGAAAAAAAAGCCAATCAAACATAGCCTAAGTTTAATTTGGGCTTCCAATTAAAATTTTCTGTTCAAGTCTATTGATGCTTATTTAACTCGAACCAATTTAATGTAAAATTTCTTTCTAAAGCTTCATCTTTGGATTTTTCCATTTTTCATCACTTTTGCATTTTTTTCTCACCTACAAAACACAATATAACATAAATTAGATAAAATTTATCCAAAAGACAATAAAATATCATGATTTAAGGTCTCATTTATTACTAGTGGGTAGTTGGTATTAGTTGCATTCACAACCTCCCCGTCACCCCCAAACAATATTAATGGTCACCATAAACAATCGGATTGACAACAGATAATCTTTCATGTGCATATATTCATTTCGTCTATGGATTTGTGATGGAAAACACGAAGTACTAAATTATATGGAATTATGGCCTATATGAACTACAATTTAATTTATGACTGTTTCTTTTTGAGCACATAAGTTGTATTTATTTCGTGTAATTGGTGACCATTGTTTGGAATAATTTTAGGCCTTGAATTGGATATTTGCAATTGTTTCTCCCTTGACAACATCACAAAGAGGCTGGAAATCAATTTTTGTAATGTGCAAGCATAATTCAGATATGATTGTCACTTGTCTAGGTATCAAAACATAATAATTTTTTCTTCTATCATCTACCTTTAATGATTGTCTATGGACAGTAAAATGCACATCTTATGTGTTTGAAATTGGTATAATTTTTTAACTACTTATTTTCACCATATTAGCGAAAATTTTATCATTTTTTCAGTTGAATGAGATGCTGAACAAGAACAGCACAAACACCTTCGTACACATTCTACGTCATCTAAAAGCTACAGTTCAAACGACAGAAGTTATAAAAGCAAGATAAAAGCAACACAGTAACTAAGAACAAGACTTTAACAGCACCAGGAATAATCATTTGGCAACCATGTTTTTCCCGGCCTGGTTTTCCAACTCAAATTCCACATAGCAAATTGAAATCGACGTCATAGTCGTCTTCTACCACAAACGTAATTCAAATCACTCGTTCACGTCTACCCCTTTCCTTTGGTAATTCATTTTCCCTTGCTGAAAGTCACGTGCAAGGATATGTCGATGTCTCGTTTCTCGTAATTCAAGCTGGCCCATCAAAGAGTCTTGGCAATTCTTCGTTTTTCTCATTAGGCGCATGATTCATCGTGTCATTGACGGAACTTGATTCCTCACCTAATCATCTTTCACCCAATCAAAATCATTACTACAGGTGAAGAACAATCGGCCTTTGTTGTCGGTATTCCTGTTGACCTCAAAACATTTTCAATATCTGTGGTCACAACTAGGGCATCGGCATTTTGATTAGCATTGTCCAAAGTAGTGCGTGTTGCTTCTGCAACCGTGATAGACTCCAAAATTTCTTCCTCTTATTCTAGTCGATATCTGCTGAAGAAACAACGTGAATCAATCTTAATCAACAAACTCGCAAATTTTAAATTCATAATCGAAAGTAGTGATGAATAAAATACTCATCTAAAATTTGTCCTCGATAATTTGTCTAATGTGTAAGTGAAATAAAACAGCAATAAACCAAAGGAAAATGAATTACGCTATGTTAAAACTTTGATATACCATATCAAACTAATCTTTCCAAAAATTACAACTCTTGAAAGACAAAAAACTAAGACTAATTGCCTATCATATTTTGGGTTTCAACTGATATTTTCTTCAAACATAGCTTTGTTCATAATACATACTCCAACCCAGTATCTGCCTGTTGGAATTTGTGGATATTTTAGAGTTTTTCTTGGATTCGCCATCAACAAAAGGTCAATGCTTGGACATAGTTCATCAACTTCTCTTACTTCGCTTCGTTCAAATAAGTATTTTTTCTCTTCAAAATTTTATAGTTTTTCCTAAGGGGAGTAATTGGTTCCTATCATGTTATTATCAAGTAGGCAGTAATAAACGATAATTTATAATCTAAAATTATGAAAAATAAATGTTTAACAGGCAAACGATGATAAAATACGGAATAAAGTAACCACTTAAGAATAAATTTTAAGCGAAAACTAATGTATTAGCTAACCACTTTAGAACCCGAGAAGGAAAATATTTTTGTCTGCCATTTAGGGCTAGTGCAACTTTCGGAATTGTTGATAAAAATGGCTTCGTTTTCGGGAACAATTCTGTCGGCTTTCATGTTTACAAACTGGAGTTGTGCGCCGATCGGTTCATCGGATTTTGGCCGAAGATGGATGGGTTTTGAGTGGCAAGGACTCGAGAGACTAATTTGGGAGAAATGGTGCGATTGGCTTTCCCTTCCCTGTTTCTTTTTCAATCGACTTTCCTATTTACAAACTAGAGTGGCGCGCCGATATGTACTCACCAAATTTTGGCCGAAAATGGATGGGTTTTGAGTGGCGGGGAGTCGAGGGAAAATTTGGGGGGAATTGTGTGCCATGTCACACTATTTTGAAACCTTGTAACATTTATTTCCATTATTTCAGTACTCATAGCTTTACTCCTCAATTTTTAAATTTTTTTGATGACATAGAAACTCGCTAGTGGAACCTCGACCACTCCAAAGAGGTGGAGGCCGACCAATATGAGTGCGCACTGAGTAAACCCCCCTCTATGTGCAGTAGTTCGCAAATCACACAAAAGAGATAAATTGCACTAGACAAGTTCGGTATGACGACTCGACCGAAAAAAATTGTTGACAAAGGATTCAAACTCCTCAATTTTAGTATTATCTATTTGGTTTCATCCATCTTACGCGAGGCTTTACAGGCCCCCTCACAAGAAGAGTGGGGCCCGACTTTTTTTTGTTTTAACCCCTCTGTGAAGGGCCCTGTGCTCATTTGACGCCTCTAATGATCTATACTGTTATAGCTCAGATATCATATCCATTTATCACATTCTATTTTACCCAAAGATGCTAATTGTTTCATCCCTAGCTACTGCACCTCAAGGCCACCTCTGATGGCGATGGCTTTGCAGTTTGACCTGATTACACTAGGCGATTTCTCCTTTTTCTATTCTTGTTTGACTGCAAAAGCCATGCATTTTTTTATGTATTTTCTACCACATGTATCGCGGTTTGTCCATACTCTAGTACGCCAACTGTATTCCTCACCTTTAAAGCTTTACTTTCACACAATTCTTTCGCTCAAAAACCCTCTATTTTTCCGTGATCCAATACATATTAAAAAAAAAAATTTCTATTTATTGTTTTTTAATCAATTACGAGGTGAAGAATGTTTTCTTCTCGATTCCCCTTTTATTGTTTATGTCAATTTCGTATTTGGGTTTCAGAAACTTGATTTGGGCTTTCTTTTTGATTCATTTCTCAATTGCAGGATATTTTTATTTCTGGGATTTGTTTGTGCTTCTGGGCTATACTGATATTGGATCCAATTAGTAATTGAACTCTAATTTCTTGTTATTGTCGAAAGGTTAAATTGTTAGATTGGGGGTTTAATGATGGACTATTATACGGACACAAGTTCATACTCGAGGTTAGTTTCTTGAGGTTTTTCAGATCTTCTGCTTTATGCTTAATTCTACCATTCCTTTTTTCAATATATATTTCCTGTCAATGTATTTTTTCTAATAATGGATCAAAATATGTGTTTCTCTTGTTAATCGAATTGATTCTATGAGAATTACTGTACCGCCACTTTTCAGCGCTTGTGCGTGTGCTGATTTCTTGTAATAAGAAGATACACTGAATGTTATACTTAAGATTCTGCACGCCACATTGGCCACTTAGAATTAAGTGCCCTTTGAATCGGAGTTTGTGAAAGAGAAATTAAGATTGATCAGAATCATTTCTAATTCCATTCCTAGGCTCCAGTTTGATACTACCAAATGCAGTTTTAGTTCAGTAGAAGCATTTCGGATGATTATTGCATGCTTTGGTTAACTTAATTTAATCTTGGAATGCAGTTTATTTGCGGCCTTTTCATATGGAATTGCCTCTATGGCAATGGTTTTTATCAATAAGGCAGTGCTTATTCAGTATGCCCAGTCGATGACTCTGCTTACTCTTCAGGTGAATATAAACAAGCATTTGCATGCCTCGCAAGTACTGTGTTTTTATCACTTACTAGGCTTTTGTTTCTATTTTTGAGCTGTTATCAGCAAATAGCGACAACTTTGCTTATACACTTTGCTAGAGTAATGGGATACACAAAAGCCAGAGGATTTAATGTAGAGACGGCAAAAAGACTTATACTAGTTTCGTTATTTTACAATGCAAATGTTGCATTTGCTTTAGCAAGCTTGAAAGGAGTAAATATCCCAATGTACATTGCCATCAAAAGGCTTACACCGCTTGCTGTACTAATAGCAGGATACTTTTCAGGGAAAGGGATTCCTACAATTCAGGTATATAGCATTTTTTTAACTTTTTTCTTTATATCAAAATTATTCTTTGCTTAGAAAATTCATTTACTTATTTTGCTATAAGCTTTCTTTACATGCCTTACATACCTATCTTATTTTCAGGTGACTCTTTCAGTGATCCTAACTGCTGTAGGAGTTATTATAGCCGCGCTTGGAGATTTTTCCTTTGATCTTTTCGGATATGGCATGGCCTTTACTTCTGTCTTTTTCCAGGTAGCGTTTTGGTCTTTCGTTCATCAAGATATGCAGAACACGTGGATTTTGTTATTTTAGATTTTTCGTACTGATTGTAATATATTTATTGCCCCTTTGCATTAGATAGATATTTGCTTGCTTAACGGCTAAATTTCCATTTGCAGACTATGTATCTTGTCTTAGTGGAGAGGTCAGGTGCAGAGGATGGGCTTTCATCAGTTGAAATCATGTTCTATAACAGCGTTTTGTCTGTACCGTTTCTTCTATTCCTCATCATAGCCACAGGAGAGTTTCCGGATTCTCTGTCAATACTGTTCGCAAAGGTTAGGATCTTTATCCATATTTTAGTGCATTATTATTCACAGTTATTGGGAAGAAGATAAACAATGAAAGAACAATATCATTCTTGATAGGTGACCTGATGTTAAATTATTGAGCTTTAGGTGCTACCGTGCTAGAGCAGTATTGATAATGATCGAGAAAGGCAGAGAGCACAACTTCAGTAATTAATTCTCTTCGAAAAGAATCTGAAATTGCAGCCACGTGTGGAAGCAGGATTACTAATGGCGATGGATAAAAACGATTTGGAAAATAAGACGAAAGTACAAGTCTATCAAATTGATTGACCACACCCCATAAATAAATTTAATCACATTGAACAACAGTTTCAACTTCCGATGTAAACGAGTCCATAAACTGTAACTAGGTTTCCTAAAATTTTAGGCAGAAAACTATCTGAAGTAGAAAAGAATGGTTAGGGATTATGAGAGGATCATTTTAGTATGGCCGTGATAATGGAAACTGGAGCGGATGTGTAGTAATATTGATTGAAATTTAGAAGTTAACAGAGGGGTTTCTTAATGTTGATGAGCTGCTTCACTGCTATGAACAATTATCCATGAACTGTAACTAGGTTACCTAAGACTGTATAGGAGATGAAGGTTGTTACTTTTTGATGTTGTTGGACTAAATAAGTTTAACTTAACATTGTTAAGAAAAGAGAAAAATTGATCCATTGTGTTGGTCTATCCTTATCAATGGTTGAAAAATTACAATTAAATAGCAAATAATAAAGTAAAGTTGGGAAGCAAATACATAAACAATTAAACTAATGGGCAGGTATGTCTCTTGTTTTAATAAGATTTGTGCCTTCAGGAAATGAGCAGGTCACTTCCAGAATGCAAAACAAATCAACTGTTGTGTAACTCAGTTGAGCTCAAACTCCACCATATGAATACCCATATTTGATCTATATCTGTGTATACTAGACATGTTGTAGAAAGCATGATGTATGTAGTGTATATAGAGATGATCTCCATAACAATTCCCCATAATTTTCACTATTATTCACAATAATATTTAAACGACTCCATCATCTCCACTAACATCTACAATAGTAACCATGCGTTCTCCAATAATTAGTAATGAAACATTAGGACCAACCAACCTCAGAACGTGTGAATTATTAAGGCTCATGTTAACTCTTGAACAATAGTTCTTAAAATTTCTTAAACAGTTATAGTTCAGGTTGGAGACCAATTGTAATGGCCATGTAGAGATTGTTGCACTAGCAGAGGATCAGTGTGGAACTTTCATGACGCTCAATGGTCCCTCCATTATGTATTAATTTTCTCTTTTTTTATTTTAATATTAAAGTGAGTGGGGAATTTTGTTACATTTCGATATTGAAATCATATAGAATTTCGGGATGAATATTTTACACCATATTATTTATTGAGATCATTACTATAGATATTAATGGAGATCATGGACAATTTTTGTGAAGATATTGGGATAGTGAATGTGCTAATTTTGTATACATTACAAGGGGTTGTAAAATACCGATGTCTACTTCCTACTTCTGCAGCATTTTACACACACTACTTCTACATGTAGTACACTACATGTTCTTACTCTATCTTCCATATATTTACATATGCACGTAATATTACTTCTTTTTCATATGAAAATACGATGGATTAGACAAGGTGTTTATGGTGGAGCTTGAGCACAATATTTAGCCCCTATTTGGGTTTTTCCAAAACTCATTTTCAACCACACATTCTTCCAAAAAATAATATTACTTGTAAATCCACATTTTTTTCTTATTTTTTAACCATACATTGTCCAAAAAAATCACTATTTCAAAACACATTTTCCCCCAAAAACTCATTTTAATGGAGCCCAAACAGTGGTTTTAGTTCATAACCTTTTAATTGGATTCTTGTACCTTGAATGGGACAAGTTACAAGATTTCTGATGCACCTGAGTTCCTTGAAATTTGAAATATAGCATCGCAGAGGTTTGAATATCTATAAGAGAGCGTGGTATTTTCTCCCCATCCTCATTGTTTCCATATCATAAACGTTTTTCTCATAAAGTATTACATTTTATTTGGATTGTTGATTCTTCAAGAGTTATATAACCCTCGAGTATTTTTCATTTATTTCCAATTTTGAGGTTCCAACTTTATTATATATTTATTTAATTGCTGAAATGGAGTTTTGCTGTTTTTATATAACTAGTCTATTTTAGTGTTTCTAATGGGGAGATAATGATCTGTTTTTGATGGACAGAGTACATCACTATCATTTTTGGTTATTCTTATTCTTTCACTGGTGATGGGTATAGTTCTGAACTACACCATGTTTTTGTGTACCATCGTCAACTCTGCTTTAACAACTACCATTGTTGGCGTCCTCAAGGGAGTTGGCTCCACAGTACGTATCAAGCACTGTTTCTTAATAATATTTCCTTGTGTCAATTGTCGATAATTCATTTAACTGCTAATTGTTCGGTTCTGTCAGACCCTCGGCTTTGTGGTACTGGGAGGAGTGCAAGTACACGCTTTGAATGTTACTGGACTGGTAATCAACACTGCCGGTGGCATCTGGTATTCATTCGCAAAATATCAGCAGAAGATGAAAAACAAGTTGCCGAGGGTGATATCTGATGCTGAAGCTCATCGTAAATGAAACCGATATTCACCAAGTTCTGAAAAGGTGGCTTGCTTACTACATGTTGTTGATGCAATTTATTTTTTACTACATGTCATATAGTTCATTCATTTCAGTAAAATGTACTTTGTAACAATTTGTCAATTATAGTTCATACTTCTGTTACCATGACTTAATATTTTGCCCTCTACAAGATTTGCACTCCTGTTCAATGAGAAAGGTGTAATTTTATAATTGTCTCATTTATAATTTTTTTTAAAAAATATTAATTAAACTAAATTTATAAATTATTAAAAAATCTTGGAAAGAATAATACAAAACTACATTCATTGTTTATAGACAATCATTTCTAATAGGAATGATAGATATTCAATGTGGGACAAAATGAAACCCTTGATAGAGTCCCATAATCGAAATCTTTAAGCAGATGAAGGAGAAGTCTATAAAATGGAGTGGTGGACCAACTTGCCATTAAAATATAGATCATGGACTTTACATTTTTATGGGTCATCTTTTAATATTTAGCTCATTAGTATATTTTTATTTTTTATGATATCATATTTGCACATCTGCCTTCGATTCTAATTGGACAAATTGTCTTCACGTCTAATCGTGGAATTCCTGCCCCCATTGGCATCCTTTTTGCTCCTCTTGCCTTGGACTCTAATTGGGTAGGTTGTCTCCCTATCTAATTGGGGAATCCTTGCCCGTTTGGTAGGAGTGCCCAGGTAGTACTCAAGCAGTTGACATCCCTATTTGTACCACTTCCTTCGACTCTAATAGGGCAGGTTGTTTCCCCGTTGGGACGGGTAACCCGTTGCCATCCTTATTTGCACCTCTGACTTTTACTCTAACTGGGCCATGAATTGCATCTTTTCTACGAGCATCGAAGAGTAGATAGCTTTTTCTACTAGTGCTCCTTTTTCTTTCGAGCTTTCCGATTTCCTCTAAGCCATGATAAAGAAGGTTGGTTTGCTTGTGGTGACTGGTCGCTCTCCAGTTTGCATGGACTACCATCCATCAAAAAATGCATATGCGATGAACACAACAATAACAAATGAAAGAAAAGAATGAGGAAGAAAGAGGGCATAGAGCTTTCCTTGTGTTAGAATAAATGAACATAACACTAGAGATGGCAAAAAAACTCATCCCGTCCCGTCCTGAATGGGGCGAAAAAAACCCGCCCCGACGGGTTGGCGGAGCAGGGATTGCTGCCCCGCCCCGCCTAGTTAAAAAAAAAATAATAATAAAAAAAAATTGAACATTGTTTGTTTAATTTTGGACATTGTTTGTCTTCATTGTTTGGTTTGGATATTGATGTAGTTATTTTAAATATTGTTTGTTTTGGATTATAAAATTTTGAATTTGTATTTAATTGGAAATTTTTGGTTTAAAAAAAAAAAAAAAATAAAATGGGGCATTAAACGGGGCAAGAACTAAAATTTTTAATTTGTATTTAATTGAAAATTTTTTTTTTTAAAAAAAAAAAAAAAAAAACTAAATGGGGCATTAAACGGGGCGGGGCGGGGATGCCCCGCCCAGCCCCGTTGCCATCACTACATAACACTAGAGGATTTAGCAAAGCATCAACGGTTCAACTCAGCTTAAACCAATCTGGCACCAAAGTTAGTTAGGAAGTGGTTATGTACAGTTGTCAAGTTAGTTAGTTGGCTAGTTATTGTAATTAGTTAGTTGCTCTATTTAAAAGCTGCCACTGTAATGTGAATTTAATTCAATTGAATGAAAAAGCTATTTTCATTTTCAATTCCTCTTTTCTTCAATATGGTATCAGAGTACTAATTGCTGCACACCACCACTGATTTTGATCATCACTCTATTCGATTAGATTCAGCCGATCGATTCCTCAGTGAGATCTATTCATCAGTTTGGCGATAGATAATGAGGCATTAGTTAATCCTGGATCTAATCCTTGTTTCGCAACCATTGACTGGGGAGAATTATGCTTCCTAGAATAAGCAAGGGTTTACCGACGGAACTATTCCACGTCCTGAAGGCAATCACGAGCTGCTAAATTCGTGGATCCATAACAATAACATTGTTACTTCATGGATCCTCAATTTCGTGTCCAAAGAGATTTCAGCCAGTGTGCTTTATGCTGAATCAGCCTACGAGATCTAGACATATTTGAAGGAACGATATCAACAAAGAAATGGTCCACGTATCTTTCAGCTGAAACGGGAGCTAATGAATCATACATAAGGGGATTCTGCTGTCAGTACTTATTTTACCAAATTGAAGATAATTTGGGAAGAACTTAGTAACTACAAACCTACTTGTTCTTGTAGTAAGTGTGTATGTGGGGAAAGTAAGAAATTGATTGAACTATGTTGTAATTGACATGTTTGTGAACGGTCTTATTTGAACATTTGCAAAAAGTCAAGGACTTTGATGTAATTTTTATAGTTGAGTTAGGTAGCCTAGGGTTTGAGTTCGAGTTTGGAAATAAAGAAAAAGCGTCGTTGAAATCTCGCTAGCTTCACGCCTGGTCACCACTCGAGCGGCAGAAATAGAATTGTTGTCGCCCGATTATCGCCCAAGCATCGCTCGAGCGACAGACCTTTGGCTCAAGGACAGCTCCTTCGCTCGAACGACGTATTTATGCCGCTATACCTAGTTCACAATTTTGGAGAGTTTTACACGGCCCATACTACCCATATACCTCCAACTATAAATACAGATGCTCTTGCACGAAAATTGGGGGTTTGCTTCATTGTGCTTTCATTGCATAACACATATACATCGTTTTTTTGAGAGATCTAAGAGCATAATTATTTGGTGATTCGTCCATATCATTCTTGAGATCCGACAACCAAATGAGCTTTTATTTAAAGGTCCTATAGAGCTTTAAATGGTTTGACTTTCATAAGTAGATGAATACACTTATTGACAGTGATGTTTAGCATATCTCTTCTCACAAAATTAAGGTTTGGAGTCCTACTTATAGAAGATTAGTGACATTTTGCACACATTGGTCACTTATACAATTTACTTCATTCTGACTTAAATTGAGTAAGTGTGGAGGTTTACTACTTGTTAATTATGCTTGTGCATATTATCAACAACTTTTTGGACTATTATATATTCATGTTTAAGATTGAATTTGAAATTGCACCCTTGGTCATTTATGACACAAATGGGGAGAGAGAGGGAGCATTGAATATACACAAGGGAGCATTGAATATACATGATAAGTGTGTTTTTCCACACTTATTTAATATCTAAATATGCTTTTTATTGATAAAATGAATGAATATTTACTTTTGTAGGTCAAAAATCACTCAAGGAAAGAGAAAAAGGCAAAATGAGGAAAAAAAAATGGATAAAAAGTGTGCAAATTGTGAATGTGGGGACCAAAGTGAGCAAAGCAAAAAGTTGAAGGATCTTGGATACAATTTATGAAGAGCATAATTGATATAAAATTCAAAATCTGACGACCAAATTGTACAAAATCAAAGTTGAGGAACTTGCGTGTAATTACATAGGGACTTGGTTGCAAAATTAAAACCAAAAATTTGGTTTTGGGCAGAAACTGGGCGCCTAGGTGCCATTGTAGTAACGCCTAGGCGCCACTTTTAAAACTTGGGGACCCTTT
This sequence comes from Fraxinus sp. D2006-0159, assembly GCA_903798375.1. Taxonomy (NCBI): domain Eukaryota; kingdom Viridiplantae; phylum Streptophyta; class Magnoliopsida; order Lamiales; family Oleaceae; genus Fraxinus; species Fraxinus sp. D2006-0159. The sequence continues at coordinate 231 of CAIGRQ010033980.1, read as the reverse complement.
TGTCAATCTCTCAAAACTGTAGGGACTTGAGGCTACAATATTCATTAAGTTTTGAATTAAAACCACAAATTGGGTCTTCGGCTGGGAGGTTTTTTCTGCTTCATTGCCGCTGGTTTCTTTCTTTTTAATTTTCCTTCCTTTCCTTTCCTTTTTTCTCTTCCTTTTCTTTTTGTTTTACTTGAGATTTTGGAGATATAATCTAGAGTACAAGGAGATTCAATCAAAGATTTG
>CAIGRQ010033942.1:0-10307 GCA_903798375.1 Fraxinus sp. D2006-0159 | reverse complement strand
TGCTTGACCAAACGTCGGATATACAATACTCGATTGACTTTCCACGACCAGCGGAACCATGTACTCTCCCATCAACCTAGCATTTTCATTGGCTGCAACTTCATGTGATTGCTCTACTCTCAGATTAGCCTTGATGGCTATTTGATTCGGATTTTCTTCTGCCATGTCGTTTTTTGTGTGTTTCCAACTATTGTCTTTTTCAAATGTTGAATGTTCGTTTGATCTCCGGGTCAAATTGAGCAAGATCACCGGTTCTCGAACTTCGTATACACGTTCTCGAGAAAGTAAGCGGAAACACAATAATAATTTTTTTACTAAATTAAAGAAAAACTACTAAATTTAGATTTTAAAGTTAAAATTAACTTAACGTATCAAAAACAGTAGTCACCGGCAACGGCGTCAAAAACTTGATCGTTTAATTTCCAGCAAGTGAAGGTGATCGTTATCAAGTAATATAGTAGTGAATAGAGTGTCGAACCCATGAGGACTACGTGTTTAATCGAGTTAAAATTAATTGCAACTTTAATCGAATAGCAAACAACTTTTGTGATTTTTTNATATAGTAGTGAATAGAGTGTCGAACCCATGAGGACTACGTGTTTAATCGAGTTAAAATTAATTGCAACTTTAATCGAATAGCAAACAACTTTTGTGATTTTTTATATTAATCCCTAAATTATTAACAAAACTAATGAAAGCAAGTAAATATGTTTTTCAAATACGTGAGATGCATTGCTAAGATGTCGAATCCCCCTTATTATTCTAATTTTAGTGTAACAATTAAAGTGACAATTTGAAATCATTTATGTTGGCCAATGTTTCTAATTTAATTGAAAGTCCCTCTCGATAGCGATCAAATCTATTCCCCTCATATGACCCTTCTATCTCTCGATGAAAGATGCAAACATGATAAATGCATTAACAAGTATTAGAACATCTATTGAAACCATATAAAGCATAAAGATATATCTCTATCATCTATCGAACCTTATAATGTTTATTATATTGTTCTTAAACCCTATTGTCTCTCTCGATAACAATAAAATCGACTAACAATTTAATTGGTGATCAAGCAATTGAAAAGAATGATAAAACGATAATAAACATCTATAAATCAAATAAAAGTAAAGTCGAAATAATTAACTAAAAACTAAAAATATCATAACAAGGATTCATCTCATTCTAACAATGTACAAAATTAGCCTAGCATATTGAAATTACAAGAAATCAAATTTAAGNTAAAAATATCATAACAATGGTTCATCTCATCCTAATAATATATATAATTAGCCTAGCATATTGAAATTACAAGAAATCAAATTTAAGTGAAAAGATATAACTCGGATTTTTGATAAATTGAGAAGATGAAGATGAATCTTGAAATCTTGAATTTCTTCAATGGCTTCTTCATAAATCTCCACTTGCGCATTCTCTTCTTTGCCCAAAAATCAGGTTTGAATCTTCACTTGATTAAATTTTTGCTACCCTTAAATTCTCTCACTAAAACTATGAATTCACCTCCTCTGATGATATTCATTGATGAATATTGGAGTATAATATGTATATGAGAGTTTTTCAATATGTATTCTACTGTTATGTATTTTTAGGAGTCAAAAATTGGTTGAAAATCACGTCCAAATTGACTTCCAAAAGAATTCTAATCGAATAATTCTAATCGAATAAGGAAAGTTCCATTCGCTCGCGGATTTTTTGGTTTCTGCACAGCTGTCAATTTTTTGGCAATAACTTCCTCTCCCAATATTCGATTGATGCAATTCAAAGTGAATTAGAAAGATAATTCAAAGAGTTATAATTTTTATAGCAATATGATTTTTTCAATTCAGACGTTTACTATGCCAAACATCGGTTTGAATCTTCGACTAGAAATCTAGAATATAACTTGTGCAATTGGAAATTGATTTTGATCATATTTCATTCCTTTTTGAGTTCTAATTCCATCCAATTGTCTCCTAATACATTCAAAGTATCTTCTTGTGTCTCCTATCAACTATTGAATATTTGTAATTTGTCATCAATATCATATTCCATTCCTTTTTGATTTCTAATTTCATCCAATTATCTCATAAAAATCTTTCAAGTATCATCTTTTGGTCTGAATCAACTATTGAATATTTTCAATTTGGTCCTTAAACTTTGAATTTTGCCATTTTCACCATTTTCGCTTCTTTCTTTCGATTTCTTGCTCAACCATTGAGTTTTACCTATATAACATAAAATACAGTAATTTAGGATATATTTTGTCAAAAAACTACCAAATATCGATATTTTAGGACCCCGAATAAGTGTATTTTATCAGGTTCCATCTTAAAAGATCGACTTTATTAAGAGGAGTAGCTCAAACTCTTATAAAATGGTCTATGATTTCATCTTTATTTAATATGGGATTCTATCCCTTAACATGCCCCATCAAGATGGTGGTTCATTTAAGCAAATCAATCTTGAAATCTGTGTGCTCAAATTGTTTTTTAGTCTCTTAATCAGATCGAATTACTCATTGGATTTTAAAAGGTCGACCTTATTAAGGAGTAGCCAAAACTCTTATAAAGTGGTATATGATTTCATCTTTATTTGATGTGAGATTCTATCTTTTAACATTTTGTTTCTAGTGTATTTGGGATCGACTAGATAAATATTTTATTCTTCCTTCGTTTCGTTACTAGATCTAATAGAACATCAAACATAGAAATTACAATCATATTAGTTTTGATCTATTTCCGTCGCTCTCTCGCTTATAGCATGTTATCGCAGTCTTATTCACTTAATAATCATTTTACAATCAATACAATCCAACAAGACATGACGAGATTCAATTGATAAATAAGAGATAACTTCATCAGTTTTATTAATTTGCTTACTTGCTTTTGCATTTAAAGTCGCCCCACTGAAGTCAAGATTTATACACGTTTTGGATACAAGAATATTGTCCGATAACATATAATTTTTACTCAAACTCCTATACTTCATTTTCAATTAAGTTCTGACATCAATTTGAGCTTGTCCACTCATAGGATTCGGCTAAGCACATTAGTCAAGTCTTGTTTGGTAATTGAAGCCAAGTTCATGGGATTGACATAAAGATTTCCAAAGATTAACTTAAAAGACGGCCAAAACATGCTTTAAGTACACTTTCAAGGACAAACACTAATTAAATTTAGTGACTAAATAAGTAAAAAGAAAAAAGAAAAAAAAATACTTTAAGAACGAATTTGAAATTTTGCTCACACTTTAGTGATCATTTGTAAAATTAACTCTAGATGCATAGTTTTCCATAGGAACACATAATGAAGACATTCCTTCACAAAATTAGTGGTAAATGACAATAAATAATCCCAAATAAATAAACTGATATATCTAACAAGCAAAGACTTTACCGTAAAGTTGTGGATGAACAAACAATGTCAATATCAATAGTATGTGTAGAAAATTTTAGACTCTGGATGTTCCAAGTTTCCTCTCGAAAAGTCCTTGGAGGAGGTAAACTTGAATGCTACAAGCTCCAATAAGTGCTATTGATTCAAAAAGTGCCTTGTGCACTGCTCTCCGGCCAATACTTTCATTAACTGCACCATCCATTTAAGAATGCATCTCAGTAATTATGTGAAAACGAATATGTATACTCGTAGTTCTACCTCATACTTAATATGTCCACTCGAAGTCACATAACTGTAACTCGACAATAACTGAGTAGGAGTAGAGTGGGTTGTGTACAACGGAAATTGAGTCGCGATTGTGTTTAACCTTAAAGACAGACACACATTTCCAAATTAATGGTATATGAAAGATTATTGATTCAAAGATTTGAACTTACCGGATTCACACAAAACTTACCGGTTTTAACACTGCTTACCGGATTTAACACTAACTTACGATTTTGTAATGCACACCGTATTTGCTAGTTCCTTACCGGTTTTACTTGATACTTACCGGATGGTGTAAAGGCTTACCGAATTTAGCATAAACTTACAGGTTTTATGCAAGGTTACCGGATTTGCATAACACTTACCGTATTTACTTAAAGCTCGCCGGATTGTATACATCCTCACCAATTTTTAAAGAGAAAGCTCTCTGTTTTTAAGAAGCAATGGAGAAAAGAACCACACTTTCACTTAGTTTCTTGCTGAATATATAATCTTACAAAACACACGATTTTCAACAACTTTGTGTCTACTCCAATCTATCAAATTATCAACCAAAATATAAGACCATGCTTAGATAACTTACAAAGTAAAACTACCAACTATTTGTACTTAAATCACATGACTTAAGATACAAAATTCAGCAACTATTTTTGGCTCCAAAGAACGTGACAGCCAAAGTGACAAATCAATTTCAACAGTATAGGTAAATTACTAACTAAAAAGAAATATATCAGCAGAAATAGGAATGCCAACTCTAGAACTAGAATACCTTTAAGCCACATTTAGTGCACCAGATTAGGCTGTATAAAATCATAATGGATAGTATTCTTTAATTTTTCATTTAGAATATAGTTAATTGTATAACATAATACGGAGGTTGTAGGTGGGTTTTGGCTGGAATAAAAAAGAGATAGTAAATGACATTCTTATTATAGAAAATTCAAAGATTATTATCCACATAATACCCTCTAACTAGTAATATTCATTAGAATTTATATTATACTTTTATTCGATCTAATCTGGTGCACCAATTTTGACCTTAATGTATAAGGCTACTCTTTATCGCATCGAGAGTTGTAAACCCCTTTTACATTTCTCAGAGTAATGAAAAATGATAAAGCTTAATAAGCAGAAAACTAAATCTTTAATCAATCATAAACTTTATCCATAGATAAAGGATCATCTAGGCAACAACCTTAATAACTATGATGCTTGGACTCGAGTAAGAGTATCGGGTACAGGTACGATTACGGTTATGGGTCTAAGTATCAGATATTTTATTTTTTAAAATATATGATACGTTGACATGGGTAAAAAGAGTCCAAATTTCGAACATGAGTACGTCTTTAAAACTTCAATTTTTTTTACTAATCCAAGAGGTCATTTTAAATAGNGAGAGAGAGAGAGAGAGAGAGAAATGAGTATTGAATAAAGGGTTGAGACAATAAAATAGAATTTTGGGGTTTAGTTTTCAATTATGGGAAGTTAATTATTTAATGTACATAAAATAGAAAACGAGGGACTTGATTGCAATTTGACTAAATATTAAGCAGCACTATATGAAACTCATTTTCATTTTATACAAACAAAAGCTAGGAACCATCGATATAGAGAGCAGAAATGGGGAAGAAGAAGAAAAAAAAGAAAAGGGAAAGAAAAAAGAAGCAAAAAAATGATAGATTTCCATTGCCATGTTCAATGAAACTTGAAGGATCTGATACATATACCATACTCAGACTCGTGTCATGTTGACATGGGTACTCCGGCCTTTTCTAAGAGTCCAAGCATCAAAGCTTAATAGCTTGTAGAATTTCCTAAACTGTCTCTAGCTACTGCCATATTTCAAGCAAGTAGAGAAACAACTTGCAGTTATATATCCCACCTAAGTACATGGACATGTTGATTTAAATTTTTTAAAGTTTGAAATTCATTTACTATATCCTTATTCTCATTATTTCTGATATTTGACATTGTACATGTAATGTTGGGTACTGCATGAAGTGTATCTATAAAGTTTCCACAAGTGTCAGTTATAAAAAAAATATAAAAATGTCCTTCAATGTTCGACATGACATGCTACCCTAGTAGGAGTCTCCATATATCATAGTATCCAACTATCCTAGGGATCATACATTGATTTCATTTTTTGGGGATGGGGGAGATTGGAATGGTGATTTTACTGTTATGGTTTTGACTTCTAAAGAGATGTTCCAATCACATTTTTCAAGAGTCACTGAAGAATTTTCTCCCACTAGATATGAATAGTAGATAGTTGTGTCAGAAGTTACCTAATGCCTGGCGATCAGTTTGTGCCTTTAACCAATGTTGTACAAACTGGATATTGTAGAGAGCTTCTTCTAACTTTGAGATCTGTTCTAGTGATGGGTTAAAATGCTCTGGAGACAAGAAAAGAAAAGAATGTCACCTTTTATGAGTATTGTGATGTGTAATAACCACCCTTAACAAAAAATTTCATACAAGTCCATGCATTACATAAATAATCATTCCTAAACTTAGGGGACTATTGTTATGCCTTGCCATCAGGGCTATAGTCAAAGTGTAATGTTGTAGTCCACGTGCAAAGGAAAGTCAACAGAAACCCAATTGGTCAAATGAAAAGAAGTCAAATAAAGGCTGAAGTTCATGTGTCGAAGCACTGCCTAGATGGTTGAAGCTGTTAAGTCAAAGCACTACGTGAGAAATTAAAGAAGTCGAAGTTCTTCACACAGAAGACCACCAATACGAAGCTCCCTCTGGTCGAAGCCCTTAGTTCATCCGAAGTGCTTGAAACTAAAGTTGTCTCTTACAAGATTTGTAGACAATTTTTAGGAATGATTGATGTAACTTTTGTAATAAAGAATAACAGGAGTGTCATCTAATTTATAGGATGGCTGACCCGTTTTCAATGTATTTATGGTTCAATAAAAATCCTCTCAAGATCTCCCATTTCTTGTTCTACATTTATCAGCTTTATCATAAGTTATTGTTACTTTATTGGTGATTATTTGTTAGTACAATCATCTTAATTACTATCACTGGTGCTCGAACACTTTTGTCTCGCATAGTAAAGCATCTTCAGCGTTCACACACTCCCTTCCTCCATCCGATTCTCTGATCATAACATGCCGAACTTGCTTAAGTTGCGTGAGTGGGCCCGACATTGGCATTACGTTTGTCAGGGCTAAAAAAATTGGCGTCATCTATAGGAATCCACAAATTTAACCACGAAAGTCCAGTGGGAAAAAGCTAGTTGGAAGCAACTCTTACCGTGAAGTGATTTTCAAAAGCCTTTGAGAAAATGAGTGTTCTTAAAGAAAGAACCGTTGACAAAGTCCAAAACTAACCGTTTGATTGGAAGCCAGTCTAATCCCTAAAAAAAGAAATATCATTTGTCCAGAAAAAATTATTACCATGAGTTCAAACAATGAAAAATCTTCACCACAAAGGACTGGGGAACACCCTGAAGAAGGGAAACCTCCGCATGCTGTTTCAGCCACTCACCTCGACCTCACTAACAACATAGATGATACCCAATTTTTCCATATGCAGCCTAAGGAAATACAGTCCACGATCATTCACAAGGAAATTACTACTCCGGTGAAGAGGAGGTCCAAAGCCATGTAACTACCAACACTACACAAGAGAGGAAACTCTTCATAAAAGGGAAGTTGGAGTTGATACATCCACCAACTATGCCATTGACCGACCCACGGAGGTCCAATGCCACTTTTCTCCAAATCAAGACCCAGAAGACATGCTCCAGAAGACATTTGATAAGTGTCTTTAACAGGCTGAGCCCAGGGCTGCCTAAAAATAGGCAGGCAAACCTTACCTTGTACCTAGAAATAAGCAGCAAGAACATCCTCGATTTGAAAGACGGAGTGAGCCGAGTTATAACGAGCTATCTCAGAATCCTCCCCCCAAAAATAGGCATTAGAGGAGAGAGAAATAGACTAGGAGTCAAACAAAACCTTCCCAAGATGAGGACTAAACATGTACTCTTTCTTTTGGAGAAACGTACAAAATAAAGACCCTACCAGTTATGATAACTTATTGGAAATGATAAGGCTCAGATCATCAATGAAGAATTGAGAGATCACAGAAAAAGGGCAAACCAAGGACTCCCACCTCCTTAAATGCAAAGAGGAAGAAGTCCAACCTCACACTTGATGGATTACCAGGACGGACAGTCGACCTTTCTTAATCCAGGACAAGCATTTGCTACAACAACATTAAGTGCAGTGCCTACCATGGCTTATGAGGAAGTGAATCCTGGTACTGATATGTACCACCACTCCTTTAGCCACAACACTACTGGCTGTAGAGAGATTACGATGCATCCTCAAAATAACAATCGAAGGAGAAATAGGCCTCTCTCCCAAGTAGAACCAACGACCCAAGAATGATGAGTTGGAGGTGTCCTAATAGAGACGATGTCCTTCAAAGAAGAGACAGTGATGGGAAAAGACCTAGGGATAGTTAAAAATAGAGAAGGAGTCCCCAAACTAATGCTAGTCATGAACCTATTAGAGAAATTAACATGATTTTTAGAGGCTCATATGTTGGGGGAGAATCCAGAAACTCCCAAAAAAATTATGCAAGGAAGTAAGAGATCTCCAAATGGAGAGCTTCGTAGTTAGCAAAAATTGACCTTCCACCAAAAGAAGGGTTCAACCCATCATGTTATATTATCCACATTGTGATGCCTTAGTGGTGAGGGTCGTTGTAGCCCACAATGGCCTAAAGAGAATGATAGTGGATAATGGAAGCTCTGTCAACATCATCTTTGGAGCCATATTTGATAAAATTGAAGTTGACCACGAGCTGAACCCAATGAATTCACCCTTGTATGGCTTCACTGGAAATATCATCGTCCTAAGGGATAAAATCTCTCTAACAATAGAGATGGGAACATCACCCATAACTGCTCATCATTTTATGGAATTTTTGGTAGTGGACAACTGCTCGGCCTACCATGGAGTGTTAAGGAGGCCAGCAATATAATGTTTTACAACATCATCATTAGCAAATTGAGCTCCCTGCCTCGCCATCTCAACCTCCTTTGTCAAGCCAGCAACCTTACTATTTAGCTCCCCCACCTATTTCTTCAAGGCAACATTCTCCTTATTTGCATTCTCCAAGGCTTCGGCAGCCAGCTTTGGGACAAGTGGACTTTGTTAGGTTTTAGTTAATTTTGTAATTATCTTATTCTGTAGACAAAAGGACTTAAATTGATAGTTGATGAAAGTTCAAGGAGTAATGTGCAAATATGTCAAAAGTTATTTGAATAGGTATATGGTTTCGAGTTTGGAACAAAAAAGAAAACGGCGCGAATTTTCGCTGCACTGTCGCCAGGTTATGGCTCGAGCTATAAAAGCAGAAATACTGTCGCTGGATCGTCGCCCCTCCTTCGCTTGAACGACACCCTGTCGCTCAACTATCGCTAGCCTCTCCCTCGAGCGATAGCTTTATACGGGAAATTTTATTTTCGCGTTTTAAAGATTTTTTTCCTTGCCCATGGTTTTCTTGACCTATCTATAAATGCCAAAACACGTCCAAAACGAAATTCTCAAGGTTGATAATTGAGATAGCTTCATCTATGAGAGATCTATTGATTACTTCTTTCAACCTTCATCTTGCTTGAGTGTTTTGGTCAGAAAACATCGAATCCAACATCCAAATACCAAAAACCAACTTCCTACATATCTGTCAGAGAGTGCTGAAGATCAAGGAAGATAACTGGAGTTCTAGTCTGTGAAGAACGGGTTGTTCTTCGTGATCCACAGTAGATAGACAATTCTACCAAGCTAGGGGCTGCTGCACGATAGCGGAGTTTCAGGAGAGCATTGGTTATTAAGTTGGAATTGGTGCAGAGGAGCACATAATTCAGGAAAGCTGTCAGAATTACAGTCAAAAGATCATATTGTTCGTGTGTCGTCTAGTCTGGTAGACTATAAGTGTCGAATTGTTTATAGTGGATTGACTGGCAAAGTGCCCGAAGTTTTTTCTAGTTGGGTTTCTCTGTGAACAATTCTTGTGTTCTTTACTGCTTTATGTTATACAGTTTATGACTTTCAAAATGCGGTAATATAGCATAGGATAAATTGGATTGTTTGATTAACCATCTAGATAAGAATTAAAAGTGATTTGTTGCTGTTTAATTCATATTTATTTTTAATTCCGCATTAAATACCTATTCACCCCCCCTCTAGGTATTATTAGGGTTGAACTTGCATTTTTCAATTGGTATCAGAGCCTTATTTCGATTCCTGACCCTTATTTGATTAGTCTAGATGAGTCAGTCGTTGTCTGTGCCTTCATTTTTCGACGGAAGCAATTATGCTTATTGGAAAGTTCGAATGAGAGCTTTTCCTAATGCTTTGGATGAACGTGTTGGAATTCTGTACAAACTGGATGGACTCCACCTTCAACAACTGTTGATGGTATTACTGCTATTTCCTTGTAGACCAAAACGAATTTGGATGAGTGTAGTTAGAACAGCATGGGTCTTCATGCCATGTTCATGGCTATATCTGCTGAGGAGTTTAGGCGTGTATCGATGTGTGAAACTGCTAATGAAGTTTGGGATATTCTACAAACTACACATGAGGGAACTAAAATTATTAAGAACTCTAAACTGCAGATGTT
>CAIGRQ010033925.1:0-11266 GCA_903798375.1 Fraxinus sp. D2006-0159 | reverse complement strand
CAATACCTTTAGAAGCTCATAAAAGGTCGGATTTGAAGAACACTGCTTAGTGGAGTTCAGGAGATATGGATAATGCCGCTATGTCACCATCACCTGCGGTGGACGGACCCAGTGGAAAAGGGTATGTGGATGCTAATTTTGTTGAGCATGCTTTAAGTGGAGTAGAAGATGTTCAATCTAGTAAGGGGCCATCGATAAAAGCATTTGGTATTGATTCTGCATTGGGGTGTGTTACAGTCAATTTTGGTTAATTCAAAATCATTATGATTTTTTGGGAATCTAAGATAATTCTGTATAGCAGTTCTTGGACTCATTGGAAGAGGTGGAATATTTTGTGTTTTGTTGGAGAAATTAATTTTTTTGTTATTATTGAAGAAGCCAGTTTATTCCTTAGTGGAATTCGTGTCAAAGTTAAGATTGTTAAAATTTGGGTGTGACCCGAATTCCTTTGTTTAATTATTTGAAGTATTGAAAAATTCTAATTGAAGTGCACGTCAAGGAGAATTAAAGTTTGGAATACTATTAGAGTCCTATGTCAAGTTGAAGTTCTATTTTGGAAGTTCATTGAGAGTTGGAAATTGGTATTGGACTTGAAGATGTTGAAATTATGGACCGGAAAGAAAAATCGCCTCATTTTCGCTAGCCTACCGCTGGCTGGATGCTTGAGCAACACCTGTAGGTTTTCTCCCGAGACTTGGTCGCTCGCCTATCACCCGCCTGGCGCTCGAGGGACATACCTGTCTCTAGCCTGTCGTTCGAGCGACAATGTTTTTTGGCCCAAGCCCGTTTCGCGTTTTAACACTTTTTGGCATTCTACTTCAACTACAACTCATCATTAGAGTTTGAACGTCTCCCTACATAGTTGCCTATATATATTTGACTCTTCTATACAATTTAAAGTGTGATATATATGATTATTAGCTTTTAGGATCATTGTAATATTTCATCATCTTCATAATTTGTGGTGCAATAAAATCTCATAATTCATCTGCCATATTCTCGTCTTCTTTTATTCTTGATCAAATGCTTTATTATTTTACCATATAACTTTAGATCAATTCTGGTATCGCCTTGTTTATAATAGTTTTAATAACATATAGTTTGTAGGAGTAAAAAAACCTTAATCCAAGTTCAAATCAAACAATATGAACTTGAATAATAGATTTGATGTTAATGTTATGTTTTTCAATATGAAAACCATCCATGTATATAAAACGACAGTTCTCATGCATGAATAGATGCTAAAATCAAGTTAAAGAGGTGTGAAAACAATCAAAATATCACTAGCAAATCAAATGCAATGGTAAAAAATTTGAACTGAGTGGATCGCCAGTGAACGTTTTGTCCTCAGGGTGCCAAAATATGAGACTAGATAGCCCATGCCAAAAATCCTGACTTTCCGACTTTTTCTTCCGGTTGCTTTCACACTTGCTTATACTCTCACATGGACGTTTGATCATTCCAAATCACTTATCATTGTATGTTTGAACAAAGTTATAACAATTCTCCACTTGTTCAATTGTATAATGAGTTCAAACTCAATTTTTATAACACTTATCATAAAGTATGGATATCTTTCCATTTGAATCAAACCTTAATGTAAATCTCGCAAAATAACATCGAAATCTCAAGTAGCATGAAAACGTTGAACCTATTAATCCTTGTCATAATACCGGTACAATCACATACACAAGCATCATGTGTTCCAAATGCTCTTATGACCTTGAGTTTCTCCTATCCATGAACTCTTAAAAGAGAAACTCCAACTCTCTATTGAAGCATCACTATCTTGAAGTTCATATAGGTAATGATCTTATAGTATCTTTCTCACTTTTAGAGATATTTGATCTAACGATTTGAACTTGATTAAGAGTTATAGAAATTCAACCCTCTTATTCGTGACAATCAACACTTATAACCTATGGTAGATTTTAGAAAAATAAGTGTTGAAACTATCCACTTATCAAATGACTTGTTATTACCCTTTAAACCCAAAATATACTTGTCAATATAATCAAGTAGGGTTGCCATAATTGATGTATTTAATTTAGCCCATCCTATTAGTTGTTGTCCGTACTAATTCCCTTATGAGTGGTTTAGTAAACAGATGAGCCAGATTCACATTTGACTTCACATAAGTGAGCGAAATTATTCAATCCTTAATTAATTTACTCACATAATCATATCTTAGACTCATATGTCTAGACTTACCATTATACATTTTATTGTATGCTCTAGCTAAAGTGGTTGACTATCACACAAAACAAATATAGAAGAATTATTCATCTCTTCCAATGGGATTTCATATATTAAATCCCTAAGCTATTCAACCACGTTTTCGGTTGCAACCAATGCTACAAATTCGGATTTCATAGTTGAATGTGTAATGCACGTTTGTTTTTTGAATTTGTAAGAAACCGTACCTCCTCTAAGAGTAAACACCCAACTCGAGGTATATTTTTTCCCATGTATACTAGATATCAAACTAGTATTGGTAAATCCTTTTAGGATTGTCGAAGATTTAGAATATTGAATATCTAAATCTTTCAAATAATGAAAAACCCTCCCGATAGCCTTCCGATGTTTTTCACTTAGATTGCTAGTAAATGTACTAAGTTTTACCAATTGCAAATGTTGCGTCAAGTCTTGTACATTGCACCGCATACATGAGACTTCCTATAGTACTTACATACTCGAGTTGTGCTATTACTTTTCCATCATTTTTTATAAGTTTCAAATTTAGATCAAATGGAGTATTTATCTCTTTAATGTTCTAACGATTGAACTTATTGATCACATTCTAGTCTTGGTGACTTTGATACCTACTATGGTATGTAATTGATTAAGATCTTTTATTTTGAGTGTGGCAAATAGAAACCTCGTTATTTCTTTTATATTTTGCATTTGATTACTTATAATCAACATATCATTCATGTATAAACAAATAAGCACAACATAATTAACATGGACTTTTGAATATAAATATTTATCAACATTATTCTATTTAAATCCAAAAGAAATTATTTTTAAGTCAAGATTTTCGTGCCATTTCTTTTATGCTTGATTTAATCCATATAATGATTTTACTAATTTACATACTTTATCTTTATTTTTGGCTAGAACAAAACATTCCGATTGTTCCATGTAAACCTTTTCATCGAAATCCTCAGCCCATTCCCAACAGACGCTAAAAGAATACCAATTAGGGATCATACAACTTGCTCAAAAGACTGTAAATTCCATTGTCCACGTTGATTATCAAGATAACGACTTGCTTTTCTGGCATCTTGCAGCAACTATTTAATTACTGTCTTGATTCTTCGATTAAGAGTAGAGATAGAACGTTTTTTTGCGTAAAATTGGCATATAGATGTATAATCGGGCCAGGCTAGGCCAACACATAGTTGACGAAGACCAGGTGGACACATGCCGTGCTATGGACCCTCTAATCACCCGTGCAAGCCTTCAATAAACTGTCATGCCCGCCTGGTCTCTATCCTGGGTGCAATAGCAATGTCATGTTGCCAACTGAAAGTATGAGAACTGGTTACCAGGCCAAGTGCCATTCATATCTTTTGGTAAACATTGTCGCAAAAGCCTAAATTCTAAAACCTTTGGAGACTGGGAAAAAATGTCTCGTAAAGACTCACAATTGCAAGGATACAGTATTTAAACTGTTACATGAGAAGTAATTTTTCAACATAACGAAAAGAAAAATGTTCATCTTCCAGTAACTTACAAACAGAACATGATGTTGAAGGCATCGTGCATCTTGCTGAAGAACTTCGTGGGACGGTGTGAAATGGGAAGGCACGAAGGTGGTGTGAGAGGCTCAGATTTCTTCTCCTTCTCCCTTCTCCTCAACTGAAAGAACCGTTGCATAGCATCTGCACACTCTGATGCCAATACTCCTCGTCGAATTGTTATTTTGGGGTGGAACGGGTGAACTGGAGCAGCTGGTTTTTCTGTTTGTTCCAATCCATTTCCACCATCTCCCCTAGGGAAAAGCCTACAGATTGTTAAGCAAGAATCAGATGAAACCAGTTTCTGTAAATCATATATAACAGTATAAGATTCAATATTTTTTGTAAATAAAGGCAATACATAACCAGCTAATGTCAGTGTGTAAACGAATTTCCGTTAAAATCTTGAGAGGATGGCAAATATGTATAAATTATACATCAAATTGCAAAGAAAATGATAAAAGACAGAAGATCCTGCATGGTGTCCTTGACTAAATGGAGAATACATGTCTTGGAAGGCCTTAAGCACTAACAATGACAATAAACTTGTAAACTGGATCCCTCCCAAATGAACTAGTTATGTTATGAGAAGATGACAATGAGAATACAAATTACCAATAATTGGAAAATAATATGGAGACATATATTGTTGCATTGGAATTGGAAACAAATTTGAAGGCAAGCAGTATGACAATTTAGACAATTTTCGAAAAACTAGATTTATCCACCATGATTTACGGAAATGAGCAGAAAGAAACCAACTTACTTCTCGGAAATTGTGGACACAAGAGTTTCAAGAATTCGTGTTGCAAACAGAAAATTGGATGCCAGATGAATACACACGAGAATTGGTCAGTCAGAAATTGTAGTAAGCTCAAAAATAGGGTAATCCGAGAACTGACAATTAATATTTCAGATCCATGATGAATAATTATTCTAAAATGGTTGCTAGATAAACTACGTTTCATCTTTTACTACTGATATAACCCATTTTTCTCAATGTAAATGCCACTTTGCTTTCTTGAATATTAGGGGTCAAATATGCCAATGGTCACTGAAGTTTTGAATAATTACGCCAATGGTCATTTAAGTCCTTTTCATATGGTAATAGTCACTCAAGTTTCTAAATGTTACAATAACGGTCACTCTGTAAAAAATTAAAATTAAAATCTATATGGCACCAATAAGTGCCAACATGTCACCAAATAGCATTATTTATTATGCAAAGCCAGCACAAATCATTGTGAAAAGGAAAACGTGAGTTTCCAATACGACTTAAGCCAAAAAGCGTGAACAAAATTAAAACTGCATTACATTTTCTCATCCTAACATGTTTCATTTTCAATTATTAACTCCCCAATGTTTTTGACTTAGGTGTAATAAAAAACATTGTTTGGTGACATGTTGGTACTGAATGGTATCACGTAGGATATAATGTTAATTTTTCTGAACAATTGACCATTTAACAGTTGAAAACTTGAGTGATTAATATCGTAAGAAAATAATTTCAGTGATCATTGGGCGTATTTAATAATAGACATTATTAAGAAAGCATAAGAAAATAACCAAAAGTTTGAGTTAAGATATGATAAGATACACAATAAATTTACTTAGTTTGAGGAAAATAAACAATCTATCATATAATTCTACATGCATGGAAAAAATAGAAGACTGATGGGATGATGAATCTGTACTCTCATAATTTAAGCTATAATATACTGCAAATACAAACATATGATTTTAATCAAAAGAGCTACTGATAAAATAAAAAATTGAGTGGAGAACATATACTTATTAACAAATGTTTCTTAATCCGATTTACTACTGAAATAAAAAATCGGGCAAGAAAAAGGAAGAAGAAAAATGATTGCATAGAAATTCAATATTTGAGAGAAATAAATTAGGGCGAAAGTTAAGACTGTGCAGGGAAAACTCGTTTAGCTTTTAGTACGAGTAATAGTCCAAACTGAATATTGAAGGAATAGTTTAAAAGAGCAAAATTTTCTTGAGTGGGTAATGAACCTTTAGTTGCATAATATTATTACATAATCAAGTTGTCTAGTGCTACACAATAAAGGCATTAAAGGAAAAGTAAAAAATCATGCAAAAGATTTGCTAATAAATCAAATGAATTCATATTTTATTGTTTCATTCTTTTTGGCGTGTAAAATAAGAAGCTTTTGGAAATAGAGAAATTTGGAAGGGTAAAAGAGCAATTTATGAATTATGACATCAATCATATCGTAAAGAGTGCCCTAAGCCACCTACTACATGACATGATATGAGGTATTATTGCATTTATTTTCAAATAGCATTGAAACATAGGAATTTAGTTATGGCCTGAGTACAGGAGTAATGCAATTGACAAGAACTTTTGCAAGAGATAAACTGGCTTCATGGATAAGAGACGACCAAAAGTTAGTGTTCTTCAGAATAATTAATTACCCTATTATTACAAATGTGAGAAAAGAAGCTATAACAGCTGAAAATATCATAGTTGAACTGCTTACCTAATCCAGCTGCCATCAGCTCCCAGTAGCTTATTGGGGGCTCCCCACACAACAGTGTCAATTCTAGCTTGAAGTATTGCTCCAGCGCACATTGGACATGGTTCAAGAGTAACATAAAGTGTAGTTTCCTGCAAGAAGGAGATTCAGGTACTCACATGACCTTGCTACTTTATTCACATAATCTACATAGCATACAAAGTAGTAGAAGTGTCAAGAGCAAGAAAGTCACAAAGTTTCTAGAGATTTAGCACTCAAAACTGAGTTGCATTAAATAAATGATCCATGTTAATAACCAGATACAACTTAGGTCACATCATCTTCCTATAACTTTTCCAATCTTTCGAGAAACTAAAGGAACAAAAAGTCTGGTGCTTGTTGCTACTCTACTATTATAAACTCATTCCAGATAAGCTACCAAAGTATTGAGCAAATGATATTGTGAGTTTTTTCACAAAGAATTGCAGACACTGTACTAGGTTCTGAATAGAAAGATTAAGTTAAATTGATAAAGACAAAGAAATTACTGAAAGCCTCCATGTCCGGAGCATGTTTGAAGCCTCTCGTATGCAGATCATTTCTGCATGGGCAGTGGAGTCACGTAACTCTTCTACCCTGAAAGATTTAATCACAGAGAAGTTTAATCAATTGTATTGAACATAAAAATCAGCAAAAGAGCACAGCAAGCACAACTTACAAGTTGCATCCACGAGCAATAATCTTTCCACCCTGCACCAGCACAGACCCAACAGGCACCTCCCAGCTGTCAGCAGCTTTTTTGGCTTCCAAAAGTGCTTCCCTCATAAACATTTCATCGATTTTCCTCTGCTCTGCGTCGACCCTATATGCTTCTTCCCATTCATCAAATCTGTCTTTCGGGATTTGGTCTTTCCTCTGAAGTTTCCTTTGTTTCAATTTAGCATTAAACTCTGGCCTTGATTTTTCCATCAAATCAGAGGAAACTGGTTGTCCACTTGTGTCACTACCAGATGAACCAGCTTCTGCAGCCTCAGAAATTTCTTTCACAATGGGAGATCTTTGGAGACGCATTGCAGGCAATGGTATTAAGGACTCTGATACTGGAGCACCGGAAGAAGAACCTTCAAAGTTACTTTTGGAAGTTTCTTCACTGGAAGGCAAAGAAATGGTCATAGATGCTGAACCACTTTCTAGAACAGTTGAAGAGGATAGAGTATCCACTCCTACATGCTTTGCATAGGCCTCTACAGTTGAGGTCCTGGAACTGTCTTCTTTACTTGGAGTGCTAGTCTTTTCTTGTTTTTGGTGGATGGATGTAGGTTCCTGTGTCAACTTTTTTTCTTTTCTTCCACTCACTCCTTCATCTTCTTCAGCTTCACGACCAGAAAACCATGCATCACTACTTGTAGACTGATTGGGTGAAACCTCACCTGCCTTTCCACCTGTGCTATGGCTTTCAGAGCGTGTAGACCACTTCAAACGAAAAATATCACCCATGATATTCCACAAGGACCGGCCAGATCTCTTGACAATTGCATTCTCGGCTTTGCTTGCATCGTCCAGTACTTCTGTCTTAGAATGCTCCTGAACAGATGGGTCATCAACCTCCCATGTTTCATCTGACGGCCCCTTTGTTTTAGAAGCCCTAGAGGGATGCCTTGAGTGATGCTCCTCAGATTCAGACTCTAGAGAAACATATTGACTTGAACCCTTTCGGTTACTTTGCTCCTCCTCGTGCACAAACTTAGATTCATAAGTTTTCTTCTCCTCCTGGATTTCAGAAGTTGAAATTTCATGCCTTACCTTCTCAACAAACTCACTAACATAGTTTGCAGAAGATTTCTGTAATTGCTCAGCTGAACGAATTGCATCTTCATTGGAGATGAACATAGAAGGCTGTTCGTTAGCTTCATTGTTCTCGGCCCCTTCATATTTTTCATGATGCAATGCTGGAGGCTTCCCTAAGACACGCTTATGTAATGCAGTAGAGCCACTTTCTAAACTTCCATCAGCCACCTCCTCAATCACGAGCCCACTCGTTGATTCAACGTGCGATTTATCTCTAGCTTCTAACTGAGAAGATGGAGGTGTCACTAGCATCTCTGATCTTGTCTTGATTCCATCTTTTGCACCAATTAAACCACCAGAATGGGTGACATTTGTTTTTCCGAAGCTTTCTGCTTGTGTTTGAAAGTGTTGCCCTTTGGACTCTGTATATGAGTCATACGTTAAGTTCACATTCTCTTCTTGTTTTATAATCCTGCTATCTGATTGCAAACTGCTTCCCTTTTTCGTCAATTGTTGGAATTTTCTTCTTTCGTCCTTTAGCCTGGTAACCTGGTCAGACTGTTGTTTCTTTTCTGCATCATAATTTGAAGCAATGACATCAATTGAACATCCTTCCTCTTTCTTCATTCTAGTTTCAGACAGCCTCTGAGATATGGTGGTCTCTCTGGCATCGATCTCTTGAGCTTTTGATGCTTCAGAAACCTTGTGAGTATTCCCCGAAAATTCATCTTCTCTGGTGTCAAGTCCAACCATTGTTTGATTTTCTCTTTTTGCTTCTGAACTTAAACTAGAAACTTTAGCAGACTTCTGCTCCCTGCCACTGTATAGCTTTTGAGAGCCATAAGAGGTTACAACTTCGTCATCAGGGCTATCTGGCATTTCCATAAATTGTTTATACTTTATTCTTGTTTCAGACTGCCCTATAACTTCATTACCTGTTTGCCTCTGCTGTTGTCTTCTTCCCTCATCAAACTTTATATCAGAAGTTGATTTTACCAACCTATCATCACAACCCCTGAAGGAACCAGAAGTCTTCCCATTACCACGTTCATGAACCTCCAAAAGGCTAGAATCCTTTTGCAAGGCTCCCCTTTTAGACTCTGTCTCTTCAATCAATACATCAGTAAGCTTCTTCTCTGTTTTCTTTCTGAAGTCCCACTCAGCACTACTAGATACAGCATACGAACCTATTTCAGTAGGTTTCTTTCTCATGCCAACCCCATAGTCCTCTTTCACAACTTCACTGACGATTTTATGGCTCCTTTTTGAATCCTTCTCATACATGTTTGATAATTCTACTTCCAAACCCTCTCCTGTAACCTCAATTTCAGTATCGCTGTTGTACTCACCAGTCGAAGGCAAGGAATAGTACGAAGAGCAACTAGAACCATCTCTCCTCATCCTCTCCCGGTGTTCCTCTCTTTTGAGCAAATCATCTCTCTCTTCCTTCCTTGCCCTCACCTTCCAGTTCTCTTTTCTCAACAAAGTTTCCCTCTCTTCTTCATTTGCCCTAGCATTTCCACTCTCTTTTCTCAACAAAGCTTCCCTTTCTTCTTCCTTTTTCCGCACCTTCAAATTTTCTTTTCTTCGTAGATCTTCTCTATCTCTTTCTATCCTAATCATTTCTTCTTTCCTCCTCTTATCCTCCTCCTTGGACCTAAAAACAACTGATTCATACTTTGACTCACTCTTGGGAACACCCGTATCAACTCTTTTCATCTTGCTCTTACACCTATTAATAGTCTCACCATTTCCCCTTTTCTCCACTACTGTCTTCTTGATTAGTCTTCTATTTTCCTCTCTTACATCAGAACACTCTTCACCTAATTCCTCAGTCAACAAACTAAGTAATACCTCGGCCTCGTTGCCTCCAAAACTACATCTTTTGCTCGCTTCCTCAGAAACCATACATTTTCTCAACCCCCCTCTTCTTCCACCCACGCTTCTATCCCTGATGTAACACACTTTATTACAATAACAGCTTCTACTAACATGACAATTAGGTACCGGGGTATCATAACAGCGGTCAAAACCACCAAATATCACCTTTTTATGAGGTAACCTCTGAATTAAAGTGGATTGCCATAACCCATATAAATTACAGTTACAAATTGGGCTTATGGGCACTTTATATACCGAATTCGATAAACAAGTACAACAAGTTCTTGATAATAAATGTGATGAATATGCACATGGGTACCTGCCGAATCTTTCATTCGAGTAGCATATGTAATCACTGAACGAAAATGAGAGTGACCCCCCTGTTCTAAGTGATACTTTTGAAGTTATAAAACTGTTGTCCATAGCTCATAGAGGGAGAGACCTGCAGGTTTTGGAGGATTTGGTGAAGGGGATGCTGTGAGATCAAGTTATGTAGGTCTGTGTTGGATCGGATTGATGTATCGAGAAATGCAGAGATTTTTTTTATTTTTTTTTTTTATTTATTTATTTTTCTAATGGATACAAAACGAGCACGGAAACAGGATGAGTTACCGATTTGGCGGATGTATATCAGATGCATGCAGATCCGACTTTAAAATGGTGCTATAGATCCGAGTTCAAACTTCTAAAACCAGTGTTCTAAAATGTTTGCTTATGCCCGTGCCTTTTTATTTAATATTAATAAATAATATTTTCTTCTTTAAAGTTCATATTTTGTGTTTGTTTGAGCTCCAATTTTTTCTATTAAAATTTATTTTTGAATAGTGATTTGACTTTATTTCAATCACACATTTTTAAATAAAATAATATAACACGTAAATTCGAAATTTTTTCTTATTTCTTAACAACATATTTTTCGTTATAACAATATTACAAAATGCATTTTTTGAAAAAAAAAATGGAGCACAAACATCTATATTTCAATAATAAAATGTTCATCCAACAAAACTTAGAAAGAAAGAACTAATCATAGCACAAATTCAGTCCACAAGATTATTCACTGGGAACAATTCACCAATACATTAAAAAATTTACTAATTACAAACTTACTTTCAAATTTAATTTTATTCTCAAAATATTGTAATTTTTTTTAATATAACTTTTTTAAGTATATTTTGTCAGACACTATGTTACATTACATGTTTCCTCCGCTAGACCGCCACCATCCTTACTGTTACACAGACGGATATGGGGGGGGGGGGTAGCCCCCCCCCCCCAAAGGCCCAAAAAAATAAATTTTGTAAGGATTTTGTTGTGTATTTTTTTCAACAGTTTTTCATGTATAATTTTTTTTTTTCGCGTATTAGC
>CAIGRQ010033905.1:0-14027 GCA_903798375.1 Fraxinus sp. D2006-0159 | reverse complement strand
AATCCCTTTCTCCCTTGCTTTTGGGTGGAAGCTGTGATCCCAGTGGAGGTAGGGATTCCTTCTATGTGAACAACAATGTTCAAAGATAAGGGGAATGAGAAAGCTTTGCGTGGAGAATTGGACCTATAGAGGAAATGACGAATGAAGCAGAAATCAGGAATGCTATATACAAGCAATGTAATGCAAAGTACTACAATCAGAAGGTCAGGAAACCGATGTTTGAGGTCGGTAACCTTGTGCTAATGAAAAGTTTCCTTGCCACTAGAAAATTTAGCTTTGGATCTTTAGGACCTAATTGGGAAGGTCCTATAGAGTAACTAGAGTACTACTAAAGGGAGCCTATGAGCTGGAAGATATGGATGGATGGCATACCTTTGTTGTACCCTTGGAATGCAGAATAGCTCAAGAAGTATTATCAGTAGGAAGTAAATGTACTTTGTACTGTTAATCTATAATAAAAACATGTGTTTTATCCGAAAAAATAGCAGAAGTATTGTTTCTCAGCTAACGGACCTAATGTTGCATGTGCTGCAACACTCAGACAAATTTTCTCTTAAGGAAATTATAAAGCTTTGCTCGTTAGCAAGATAAGCTAAGGTTACATGTGCTGCAACACTTAGACAAATTTCCTCTAAAGGAAATTATAAAGCTTTGCTCGTTAGCAAGTTGAGCTAAGGTTGCATGTGCTGCAACGCTTAAATAAGTTTCCATTATAAGAATAAACAACATTTTGTGCAAAATAAAAGATAAACTAACATTCATTCCTATACAAAATAAGAACTTGACATCATTTACCTAGTAATGTTTTTTTTTTTTTTATAAAACCAACGATATTTGGAGCTCCTTCTTTTGCTCCTCCAAGGATTCCACCATGAAGGCCGTATCAAAATCTAGCCTTACTCCGCCAATATACTTCACGAGCTCTCCTAAGGCAACAACATAAGCCTCCTGAGCTAGTGTATTAAACACAGGAGAGGCCCTACAAATTTCCAATGCCTCAGAATCTTTAGCTTCAACTTCTTTAGCCCTCTTGGTGGCCTCTTCAGCCTTTCTCGTAGCTTCATCAGCCCAAGCTCGCTCCTCTTCAGCTCCTATTTTTTCCTCTTTATCCCTTTTTTCTTAGTGGCTGCCCGTTGGGTAGCATTCTCCTCCTAAATCCGTAGGGCCTCATTGTCATCCATATATTTCAATTCTGAGACCAATTTAGCTTCTAACTCGACTCTTATCTTGTTGAGGCGATCTTCGTAATCCTTTTCTTTTTCTGCAAACCTTGCTCTCTCAACTTCCATAGTCTCAAATAAGCATAATTCTTGGTTCTTTAAATCGAGTATTTTCTCTAGCTCGACTTTGACCTGTGCAAAGAAAAGCAGTGTGAGTAATAAAATAAAAGAAGAAATTTCAAAGTATCTAAGCTCGAATGAACTACCTTATCTGCTATAGACATCATATACAAGATAAATCTGTGGCTGTGTAGCTAAGCTGAGATGATAGCTCACACATAGGCATCTCAGATAAAAAATGTTATTCCTTCTCATTTCGGCTCCTAGTAAGGAGGTCGGCAGACTCTCTGAGAGGGGAGGAAAGTGCTACAATAGATTTCCTTGACGGGGATTGAGCTCTGAGGAAATCCAAAAAGACTTCAGGTTGGTGGCCCATCAAATTTTCGCCGTTTGGCCTCTTCAAGTCTGGGCACCTTTCTTGCGACCTTGAAGAGCTGGTTTCTGCTATTGTGGGGACAAAAGGTAGAGCTGAAGTTGACTTTTGGAAAGGCATTTCAAGAGAAGACCTCTCAGGAGTTGAAGTCATGGGAGTTGACTTAGCTGGTGTTTCATCAGAACGGTGATCCTTTAAAGGCTGAGCCTCCTGCTCAATCTCAGCCTCTTCAACTTGGACAACCTCTTGAGGTCGGCTGATAACTATAGCAGGGCCCACCTTATTATTGCCTTTAGCAGCAGCTGTTGCTACTTTTACGATTTTTATCCTAATATTTCTTGATCTTGATTTGAAGTAAAGGAAACAACGGATATATGTTAAGGGCGTGTTTGGGAGAGATTCTCAAATTTTACAGTAAATCAATTCTCATTTTCAACCACACATTCTTCAATAAAATAATATTTTTCATCACATCAATAATTTTTTGTTCTTTTTCAACCATACATTTCCCATCATATTACATTTCCCATTATATCACTATTCAAAAATCAATTTTTCCCCCAAAAATCGCACCCAAACAAGCTCTAAGTATGTGTTTAGGGAAAACACTAATTGAAATACTAGTTGAGATACTTACTAGAAGAAGTTGGGACAAATGTAGGAGTCCTAGCCGAAGTCAAAGTAGGAGGAAGAGACTAGAACAACCACACTTGAAAGAGGTTGGAATAAGAAATTATAAACTTGCAGGACTTCTGTTTCTTTGGAAGAGCTTTTAAAGCGTCAACTAACTTTTGGACTGCTGAGGTCAAGGTCGCCTTCTTGTAGTCTACAGATAAAATCAAATAAATTAAGAATGTGCTTATGGAACAAGTACAGAGAAATACTAAAGTTATGATCACTTACACATTGGATGATAAAGTGTAGGAACTACATACATCCCTAACATAAAAAAGAATTCCTCTTTCCATTTCTGTATTGAGGATGGAGAATCTAATATTAAAGGACCACCCGTCCTAGGCCCGTCCTCTTTAAAGGTGAAGAGAGAGTTAAATTGTACCACACCCAACTCAAGATGACCTAATTTACTCCACAAAATTAAAGTGGCATTCAGTGTTCTCCAACCATTAGGACATAATTAGGTAGGAGCTATTCCCTAAGAACAAAGGAACTTACGAATAATTCTAGGGAATGGAATTCTTAACCGATTAGTATGACAGAATTTAAAACTACGCATCCCACGGGTGGAACATTAGTTTGGTCAGACGTACTGAGCTGTGAATACTATATTTCGTCCTTAGGCTTGCTAACATGTCCCCCGTTACCATTGATCTATACGAATTTGTCCCCCACTCTTGTGAACTTTCCTCATCTCCCTTATGAGACCCAACCTCTTCTCTCTCAATGTTTTGTTCCATATTTTTAAGATGACCTAAATTTTCTAGGTAAATGGTGGAGATTGGGACTAGAGTTAATATCTCCCAATAGTCCGAACTTGCAAAAGATGTGGATGAGGAGGATATTACGTCTTCCTATTGGTTGTCCAAGGAATAAGCCCTAGATTCGTTCGAACTCGTGCAAGTGATTGATGTGAAAATGAAGTAAAAAGAACAGTATTTTCTATTAAGGAGAATAATTGGGAATGGATGATCTCACTCAGAAAATAAATAAAACTCTGTGAAAAATTTGAGAAAAAAACTTTTGCTTATTTGAAGAAGAGATCGAGAGTAAAAAGTGTGAAAATGAAAGGTAAAATTGCATATAAAGAGATAGGAGATGAAGAGGCACAACCTAAACCGTTGGATGGAAAATGGAGGGAAAATAAATGGCCAGATTTCACCATTTTTAAACAGTGTCATTTTGAACAAAGCTTCCCAAAGAAGCCACCGAATGTGCATGAAACTCATCAAAAGCAGAAAATGACACCTGCCAGTCCATTTATTGCTGTAATAATGGTTAAACATGAAAAGGCGAGTCAAACACGTCCAAGGTCAGTCTGTCACTTGAGCAAGGACTGACCTGGGGGTAACTGCTAACATAGCCCTTAAACATGATTTTTATTTTTTTTTATTTTTTGTCATTTAAAAGACTTCCTTTTATAGCCACGTATTTTGATTTTTTTTTTCTCACCCCTCAATTTGATTTGTTTCTCCACTAAAGGCAATCCATTTAATTTTACCACCCACTAACTTGTGCTATGATCATACCACTTAACTTACAATTTTAACTTCCATTTTGGTCAACTGTAGGATCCGTAACTTATCATTCAATTTGGAGATGCATTTTTTTGTCTTTTTCTTATGCTATCCACTAAGTGCACTCTTCAACTCCCCCACTCTCCACTTTACCAATTTTAACTTCCATTTTCTATTAATTATTGAAACCATGGCTATTCATTTCATTTGAAGACAAGTCTTATCCTTATTTCAAATGCATGTTATCATTCAAATGTAAATTCAAAATGTTTCACCATTTGAAAACCAAATTTCAACTCCTTTACCAACTTTTTTCTCTCAGAACACAATTGTAAGCACATAAGATTCCTCTTACCCTTTTTCTTCAGACTAAATTCACATTTGAGTCCGAAAATTATCTAAAGGATAAGCTAGGAGCATGTTGCAAATTTTATTTTATTTTCAAATTGGACATAAAAGGAACTCCAAGCATTTAATATAGGGTGTTTTCGGCACTTTTGTGAGTGAAGTAAAAACTATTTGTTTTTGATTTACAATAAATGTGTTATTGTGTTACTCATGAGAAAATGGAAGCACCATTTGATGGCTCAAATAAGAGATGATGAGATGATTTTTGACACTTGAAACGGGTTTTCAAAACCTAAGAGTAAGCGGACTGCCTAATCATCGGTCCGCTTTGCAAAATTGATGATGACACAAATAACCTAAGTTTGAATTTCTAAAAAATATATATTTTTCATCATTTATTTAAGTGTTTCATACTGTGTATCACTTGTCTTACTCATCCCTACTAAAATCTTACATATTAATTCGAGGCATGGAAATTGTTTGGCACAGTAACAAGTGCTCGACAATTTGAAATGCATTTTAACTTTCTAGTAAGATTTTTAGTTATGTAAATCTTTTATGAACACTTAGATGACACTTTTAAAAATGTTTAAATGTCTATTTTGTTTAGTTTTTATATATATTGCACGTGAACTATAATTTAGAAATGTTGGATTGGCTAGAGATGGCAACATGGCAGGTTTGGGGCGTGGCACCCCGCCTCGCCCCGTCACTCCCCCACCCCGCCTTGCACCGCCTTAGACGGGGTAGGTAAGGGGCGTGGGCCTGCCCGGTATCCCGTCTCGTTTATTTTTTATTTTTTTTCAGTTAACTAATATTTTTTTTTTTTGTAATTTGTAATTGATTTTTTTAAATTCTTCAAGGGGCGGGGCAGGACTCAAGATGGGGAGGAGATCCCCACACCGTCCCGCCAACCCATCGGGGAGGATTTTTTTCACCCCATTCGAGGCGGGGTGGGGCAGATTTTTTTGCCATCACTAGGATTGACTATCATGATGTTTAATTATTGATGAATTAAATTTTTAAATTTTGTCCTCCTACTTAAAAAAGGTATAACTTGGGCAACGATACATGTTTTAGAGTGAAATTAGTGGGGTTTGAAAGTTTTATGAGTCTTCTAATGGTGGTCTTTTAAATTACCTTAAAATATTATCTAGATGAAAAGTTATGTACGTTTTAGTAAACTCCATCGGGTCTGTTTTGAAAATACTGTTTAGCATAGTTGAAAAATATTTTCGTTCTTTAGACATTATCTTCGAGAGCCAAATTTTTTATATGTTGGACATATATGAATTTTATAGCTTATATTAAAATTTCATAAATTTTAGTTGACGTTTGCTAGGCCAAACATATTTTTCTTTCCATAGCTGTGCAATTGGTATTTGCTGAATTTCCTCCAGATGTTTTCCAAAATCAAATTGCACCATAATTTTCTAATTCTATGTGGACAAGTATCCCCCATTATTTTTCTTTATATTGTAAAACCTAAAATTTTTCTTATTGACAATTTGTTTTGGTTAACATTAAAGAGCTCATACTAAGATTTTGTTTTTTCAAATGCTTCGAGTTCTAAGAATTAAGAATTTGGGGCGTAACAACTTGGTATCAAAGTATAGTTTATTTTCTGTAGACTTGCATTAGAAATCATATCTTAGGTGTTTTATGTCATATATAAAGTTGATCAATTTTTTTTAAGGAGAATTCTGACCACTGTGCTTGCCATGGCCGCACTATGCCGATTTTGAGGTAATCAAATTTTATAAATATGCTTGTATCTATGTGATAAGTATGAAAAAGTTTATTCTAGATGCAACATCTGAAAAGTATGTATGAATATCAGTATATGTTTGAATCTGAATACTTTTATGGATAATCATTATTGTACCAAGTATTTTAGAACATGACCAAATTAAATAATTATTTAAGTCCTTGAGAATTAAATGAAACTTATTAGATACCTACTAATTGGACTTTGAGTAATTGGTGTGAAGTAGATGGTACAGACTAACAAAACTTGTAGGAAAATGAGTTCATTGATGCCTCGTCGATACGAGATCGTGAGGCAGTATGAAGAGCATCGGTGGAATCTAACGCACAATATGGGCTGGACATTTCAGATATGTTAGTAAGGTAGAGAAAGGTGAGTCAACTAGGGCATATGGTCATTGGTCTTCAAGTCATCCACCTCCTTATTGATACCTTACTAGAAGAGTGGTTAGAGATGGCCGAATTGATTTATGATNATTTAAGTCCTTGAGAATTAAATGAAACTTATTAGATACCTACTAATTGGACTTTGAGTAATTGGTGTGAAGTAGATGGTACAGACTAACAAAACTTGTAGGAAAATGAGTTCATTGATGCCTCGTCGATACGAGATCGTGAGGCAGTATGAAGAGCATCGGTGGAATCTAACGCACAATATGGGCTGGACATTTCAGATATGTTAGTAAGGTAGAGAAAGGTGAGTCAACTAGGGCATATGGTCATTGGTCTTCAAGTCATCCACCTCCTTATTGATACCTTACTAGAAGAGTGGTTAGAGATGGCCGAATTGATTTATGATTATTTATGGGGAGTTGTTGTACCTACCTTGCCTTGGGAGATTGACTATGAGGCCTTTTGTGCATAGATGATTGAGCAGTGAGAACTGGCTCGACTTGCGACCCCCGAGGGTGATTATGTACCTACTTAGATGTATATTCATGAATATGTACCTCTACCTATCTCAGATGATGAGATGCAACCTTCTAAGAAACGTAAGGTTCATGGAGGCTGGAATAGTGACGATGATGGCAATGATGAATAGAGGAGTGGGATTTTTAGTAGATTTCATTAGATTTAATTGTTGATAACATCTAGTAGGATTCCTTTTGCTTTTCTGTTGATTAGCGGTAAACTTTCTTTTATTATTTTGTATTCATCTTTAAGGACTCTTTTAAGATAATAATAAAGGATGTTAAGCTCTAATTTTTTTTTCTTATTTTGTGCATGTATCGTTAACTCCTCTAAATAAGATTGCAATTATTTTGATATATAGGAATATGACACAAGAAAGAACAATTAGTGAGTTAAGGCGGAAGATTGATAAGTTGAAGTAGGCCTTGGCTGCTCAGGCCACACCTTCAGCACCTCAGGCTCTACCAGTCTCCCAAGCACCGTCGATGCCACCAACATTCTTGGTTGCACAGTTTTTTCCTACGATAGAATAGTTTTGAAGATATCGACCCCCTACTTTTGATGGCGGGAAAGACCATCTAGCATTCAAGGAGTGGTTGTGTACTATTGAGAAGACTTCCGACATATCTCTTGTCCAAACAATCAAAAAGTATTATGTGCCGAATTTATGCTAATTGGAAGATCAGGCCATTTGTGAGAATCCGTGTCACACACTCGCACTCGCACTGAGGAAGAACAATG
Source organism: Fraxinus sp. D2006-0159 (assembly GCA_903798375.1). NCBI lineage: Eukaryota > Viridiplantae > Streptophyta > Magnoliopsida > Lamiales > Oleaceae > Fraxinus > Fraxinus sp. D2006-0159. The sequence goes on along the minus strand of CAIGRQ010033905.1, from coordinate 6,414 downwards.
TAATCTAACTTGGACTCAGTTTAAGATGGAGCTAATAGAAAAGTATTTCCCACAAGCTCTGTAGGATTATAAGGAGATATGAAAATTTTTAAGTATGAGAGCAAGCTCAAGAAATTGTTCCGATATGCTCTACACCTTGTAAGTACTGAGCTCATGAAGGCAAAACGTTACAAGGGGGGCCTACGCCCAGAGATCATGCATATTTCGAGTTCACACGATCTCACCACTTTTCAGATACTGGTAAAAAAAGCTCAAACAGTGACCTACTCAGGGGTGAAGTTGGTAAATCATGGACAACGTAATGACATCGAATAAAGAACGTAGCAGGATAAGAATAAAAATATTGGATAGTTTAAGAAGCAAACACATGTGGGTCAGCCAAGCAATCCTTTATCCCAATATCCTAAGTGTAACAAGTTTCACAAAGGAGAATATTTGTATGGAAAGTATGTTTGCTATAAGTGTAGCCAACCTAGCCATGTGGCTTCTTCATACCCAATGATTAAGAAACCTAAGCAAGAGAAGAAAGAAAAACTAAGGGTATTTGCTTTGACTCAAGGCTGCCCAAAATTCAGACATAATCATAGGTATTTTATCCATCTCTAGTATTCCTGTTTACGTTCTTATTGATTATGGTGCGACTTATTCATTCATATCTAGTGCATGTCTAGCTAAGATTAATGATTTATGTCGGAAAAGTGATAATGTACTTCAAGTTAGTATGCAATCGGGAGGAACAATTGATATATATACGATAGCAAATGGGTATAGATAAATTTTGATGGATTGACTTTAGTGGCCGACTTGTATTTTATAAAGATGAGAGATTTTGATATTATTTTAGGTATGTATTGGTTAGGTAAAAATCGAGCCACAATAGAATGTTTTGAGGAAGAGGTAATTTTTCGAATACAGTGGAAAGAGGAGTTCAGATTTTATAAATAGAAGATTAAGGGACTTTATCGGGGTTATCTCAACTTTAAAGGCAGAGATCATGTTGAGGAAGCCTGATTGTCGGGGTATCTTATCAGTTTTACTTGCACCACATATCAAGAGAAAGTAATAGATGATGTGCCAATAATACGAGAGTACTCGGACGTGTTTCTAGATGATCTACCTGGTACTCCGCCTGATAGACAAGTGAAATTTTCTATAGATTTGGTACCTAGAGCTATTCATGTATTCAAGCTCCATACCGAATGGCACATACAGTTAGAAGAATTATACACAAAGGGTTCATTAGACCAAGTGTATCTCCATGGGGAGCTCCTATACTCTTTTGTAAAAAAGAAAGATGGTACTGTGAGGTTGTGCATCGACTACCGTGAACTAAATAAGTTAATGATCAAGAATAAGTATTTCCTTCCTAGGATTGAGGATCTATTTGATCAGTTGAAGGGTGCATTCGTTTCTCGAAAATTGATGTAAGGTCGGGCTACCATTAGCTGAAGATTAAGTCGGTTGGTATACCAAAGACGACATTTAGGACTCAATATGGGCATTATAAGTTTACGGTGATGCCCTTTGGCTTGACAAATGTCCCCGCGGTGTTTATGTGCTTGATGAATAGAGTGTTTCATCAGTATTTGAACACATTTGTTATCGTATTTATTGACGACATACTGATATACTCGAGAGATTCTTAGCAACACGAAGAACATCTAAGGATATTTATGGAAACACTATGTGAGGAGACGTTATATGCCAAATTCAAGAAATGTGAGTTTTGACTGAACTGAGTGGGGTTTCTAGGTCATACTGTTATAATGCTAGGAATTGAAGTGGATCAACTCAAAGTTTAGATGACTATTATCAGCGATTTATAGAAGGATTTTTCAAGATAGTGGGTCCTATGACACAATTGACTCGGAAGGGTATTAAGTTCGTATAGTCGGAGAAATGCGAGCAGAGATTTCAAGAGTTAGAGGACAGACTTGTATCTGCACCACTGTTGACCATCCCCGATGTTTCGAAATGTTTTGTGATTTATAGTGATGCGTCCAAGCTTGGTTTAAGATGCATTTTGATGCAACATGGGAAATGATAGCTTATACTTTGAGGCAATTGATACAATATGAATAGAATTACCTTACACATGATCTCGAAGTAGCAGTAGTAGTGCATGCCTTAAAGATTTGGCACCACTATCTATACGGAAGTAAGTGTGAGATCTATATCGATCATAAGAGTCTCAAATACTTCTTCACTCAGAAGGAATTGAATATGAGACGTTAACTATGGCTAGAATTAGTGAAGGATTATGACTTTACTGTATTGTACCATCCCAGTAAGGTTAATGTAGTCATCGATTTGCTGAACAAAAAGAACATAGGACAGTTGTCAGCACTATGAACAAGACATGATCATTTAATCAGAGATTTTGAGAACCTAAGAATTGAAGTATTAACGTCACCAGTAACGACATCGGCAATGCTAGTAAGTTTTACTATGAAATGGATATTCAGGTACAGAATAGTAGTTGCTCAGAAAGATGACCTTTTATTGGAAAAGATCGGAGCTTATGTTGGGACTGAGAAGAGGAAAGAATTTGACATAGTCTAAGATAAAGCCATAATGTTTAAAGGCCGAATGTGCGTACCAAAGGATGAGGTATTAGGGAATGAGATTATGACTGAAACTCATTTTGCCCCTTACGTTGCACACCAGGCGGAACTAAAATGTATAAATATTTGCGTGATACATTTGGTAGAGAAATATAAAGCCAAAGATAGCTCAGTTTGTGTCCAAATGCATATGGTTTGTCAACATGTGAAGGCTGAACATCAGAGGTTGTCGGGGTCGTTGAACCCCATGGACATACCTAATGGAAATGGGAGAGATTACAATAAATTTCATTGTTGATTTTCCTAGATCAGTGAGAGGTCATGATGCAATCTGTGTGAGTGTAGATTGACTGACAAAATCTGTTCATTTTCTATAAGTTTGGAAAAAATAGTTCGCACATATTTATGTCAGAGAGATTACGCGGCTTCATTGTATTCTAGTTTCTATCGTAGCGGACAGAGACCCGAAGTTTCCTTTGAAGTTTTGGATAAGCCTTTAGAAAGCTATGAGTACCAAGTTAACATTTCGTATACATACCATCCTCAGACTGATGGACAATTTGAACAAACTATCCAAGTTCTTGAAGATGTGTTGAGAGCTTGTGTCCTAGATTTGGGTGGTAAGTGGACAAAACATTTGTCGTTAGTTGAATTTGCATACAACAATAGCTTTCAGGCCACTATTGTCATGGCACCGTATGAGGCTTTGTATGGTCGACGATGTCGGTCAGAATTGGTTGAGAAGAGTATAGAAGTTATATATAAAATTAGATCAAGAATCAAGACTGCCAAAGATCGTTAGAAGAGCTATACCGGCAAAACAAGAAAAGAGTTGACTTTTGAGGTTAGCGAGAAAATATTTCTCAAGGTGGCATCGATGAAGGGAATACTTCGATTTGGAAAGAAAGGAAGATTGAGTCCTATATTTATCGGTCCATTTGAGATTCCTGAAAAAATGGGGAATGTGGCATATCGTTTAGCAGCGGCACCCGAACTATCAGCAGTGCACAACGTATTTCACGTTTTTATGTTGAGAAAGTATATCCTAAATCCTAGCCATGTGATGAAGTTCGATCACTGGATGTCCATAGTGAAATGACGTATGAAGAAGCTCATCTAGTGGTTCTAGAGAAAGGATCATGTTTTGAGGAATCAAAAGGTTCCACTAGACAAAATCCAGTGGCATGGTAAGGATGAGGCCACTTAGGAAAGAGAAGAAGACGTTTTCACCAAGTATCTCGATCTGCTTAAACAATTAAGTTAAATTTTGAGGATGAAATTTTTATTTTTAGTGGGGAGAGTTGTAGCGAACAAGAAAAATCTTGTGTTTCGTTTTAAAACAAATTTTCTTGTGAAACTTGAAAATGATGTGGGTTACACTACTACTCACTACGACACTTCCTAAGACTTCAAATTAATTATTTTTGGTCATGATAGTAAAGTTGTGTGCACGTGTCTTAAAACTTTATAAGGCGTCGAAGACTCTTTTAAACGATAAATTTTTATTTTGATTTGGTTACGTTATTTGTGACGACATATTTTATATTAATTTCTAGCTATGTTAAGTCCTTAAAAATTAAACATTTGATTCCTTTATTATAGTTAAATAGTCCTTAAACATAATGTCCTTTAAAAGACTTCCTTTTATAGCCATGTCTTTTGAACTTTTTTTCTCACCCCTCGATTTGTTTCTCCACTAAACGCACTCCATTTATTTTACTACCCACTAACTTATGCCATGATCATACCACTTAACTTACCATTTTAACTTCCATTTTGGTCAACTGCAGAAACCGTGACTTATCATTCCATTTAGAGATACATTTTTTTGTCTTATCTTTGTGCTACCCACTAAGTGCATTCTTCAACTCCCCCACTCTCCACTTTACCAATTCTAACTTCCCTTTTTTGTTAACTGTAGAAACCGTGGCTATTCATTTCATTTGAAGACAAGTCTTATCCTTATTTCAAATGCATGTTATTATTCAAATGTAAATTCGAATTGTTTCCACCATTTGAAAATCAAACGTCAACTCCTATACCCACCTTATTCTCACAAAACACAATTATAAACACATAAGATTCCACTTACCCTTTTTCTTTAGACTAAAGGCACATTTGAGTCTGGAAATTATCTTAAGGATAAGCTAGGAGCACGTTGCAAATTTTTTTATTTTTGGTGTTTTACAATTGAACATAAAAGTGTATTCAAACTCCAAGCATTTAAAGTAGAGTATTTTGGCACTTTTTAAGTAAAGTAAAAATTATTTATTTTTGATTTGCATTAAACGTGTTATTGTGTTTCTCATGAGAAAACGGAAGCACTATTTGGTGGTTCAAATAAAATATGAAGAGATATTTTTGGTACTTGAAAGGGTTATCAAAATCTGAGAATAAGCGGACTCTCTAATTATTGGTTCACTTTGCAAAATTGACAGTGACACAAATAACCAAAGTTTGCATTTTTTTTTGAAAATATTTGTTTTCATCATTTATTCAAGTTTTTCCTACTGAATATTACTTGTGGTACTCATCTCTACTAAAATTTTGCAAGTTAATTCGAGGCAAGTGCTCGACGATTTGAAATGCTATTTAACTTTTTAGTAAAACTTTCAGTTATGTAAATTTTTTATAAACACTTAGATGACACTTTAAAAAATGTTTAAATGTCTATATCGTCTAGTTTTTATATACATTGCACGTCCATTATAATTTAGAAATGTTGGATTAACTATGCATGAAGTTTAATTATTGTTGAATTGAATTTTCAGATTATGTCATCCTAGTTAAAAGGGTATAACTTGGGGGTATGGTGTATGTTTTAGAGTGAAATTAGTGGATTTTGAAAGGTTTACGAGTCTTCTAATAGTGGTCTTTAGAATTACCTTAAAATATTATCTAGAGACAAAATTTATTACGGTTTTAGTATACTACGTCGGGTTAATTTCGAAAATATTGTCCAACATATTTGAAAAATATTTTCGTGCTTCAGACATTATCGTGGAGACCTAAATTTTTTATATGTTGTATATATATATATATATATATATATATATATGAATGTTATAGCCTCTGTTAAAATTTCATAAATTCTAATTGATATATGTTAGGTCAAACATATTTTTCTTTCCACTGTTGTGCAATCGGTATTTACTGAATTTCCTCCAAATGTTTTCCAAAATCAAATTAGAACGTAATTGTCTAATTCTATATGGACAGATATCTCCCATTATTATTATTTTTATATTGCAGACTCCAAAAGTTTTCATATTGACAATTTATTTTAGTTGGCATTAAAGAGCTCAAACTAAGACTTTTTATTTTATTTTTTTAAAACGCTTCGAATTCCAAGAATTTGTGACGTTACAAATGATATCGAAAAAAATCCATCAAGTAATGCCACATAGAAATGGTTGGCCAAATATAAGGATTCAATCTACAAAAAATCTAAACTTATAACCTAAAGTTTCTGGAAATACCAAGTGTAACTCTAGTAGTACTGATGCAAACATAAAATAAGAAAAATGAATTCATAAGATGTATTTAAGGCTGTTAATGGGTCGAATATGGATCTTATTTGCCCATATCCAATCTGATCTGATCCGATCCGATAAAAATAATTCATGAACCCGATTCGATCCGATAATCTAACGGATATTTGATTGTTAAATTCATATTCGATGTGTTATGTAAATGATATCCAATCCGAAATATTTTAGGAATAAGGAATTCTCATTCTCAATACAAAATTTGTAATAATATATATTAATATTATATTGAAATTTGATAGATTTGAAATTTTTCATTAAAAGTCGTAAAGTATACAAGTTAGGGGTGTAAGCGGTCCGGT
>CAIGRQ010033899.1:0-14551 GCA_903798375.1 Fraxinus sp. D2006-0159 | reverse complement strand
AGGGTATAATAAATAATTTGGTACCAAATTTGTCCATTTTTGTAAGAGTTATCAAAATTATATATTTTTAAATTGACAAGCATGGAATTGATCATTTTTTTTTTATAAATTTCCCAATTAATTATCTATTAAGGCGAGAAGTTGAATGTATTAAGAATGAACAATTGATGTCGCCTGTCATTTTTTTTAATTAAGCTTTCCTTTAAGAAAGTATTTATAAATGGTTTAATTTATAAACAAATCGAACTGAATGACACATAAGTGGATATTGCTTACGAGTTCATTGTAATGTGGTGGATAAGTGCATCGTCGTCAATGTTGAGATGTAAACTTGAAGACAGTGGACGGGTTGTTTTCTTTCAATAAAACTTAATCGAATTGAAGTAAGCCCTCACATGTAATCATTATATTACCTTTAGATATGATGAAAAATATATTATATTAATAGTCTGCACTTATTGCTTTTACAATCATGTCACGTATACATTCTCTTTGACATTAACTTATACTCTTTCATCTGACAGTATCTATACTATTAATTTTGAATATATCCATCACATTATTGCACGAGTTTTTTATGAGCTGGGGAATGTCAAACACACTGTCAAGAACAATGTACATATAGCTTAATTGTTGATTTTAATGCCTTCGAACGTCTTATTAATGTTTAAAGAGTCATAACGAGATCTAGAGATAGCTCTTAATAACAAAATGCACAATTTTGGATAGGATGTAGGTATGTACTACTATGGTTTATATTTTTTCTTTCGAGTTTTTGTTGATTTTAATGTGCTTTGTATAGTTCAAATATAGTAAATTTGTATATGACAAATAGTTTTCACTTTACTCGAAAGAAATTATTAAATAATTGCATAAGTTAGGCAATTTGATCATATGCATAAATGCGAAATCATTAAAATTAACTTAATAGGATTAATTGTTGTGAAATCATGATTTAGTTAAGAAATCAAAATTTTAATAGATTTTGATTAAAAAAATGATGTAAAAAGTGATTGAAAAATTGAAAATAACATGTGTGGTCGTAAATGAGTACGAATAAAAATGAAATTTTATTTTTTTCGAATTTTTCAAAATCAACTTCTCGAGATAATTTTCTTGTTTTCAGTTAGCCTTAAAACCTTCAATAATTGACTATTCAGTCGCATATGTACTACGTAGAGTGGACGCCACAGTGTGACAGTGCCCTTTGTTTTGTTCATAATTGAGAAATTATTCTTATACCTTTGTGTGAAACAAGACCAAGACTTTCGGTTCGAATTTCAGTTGCCGTCGATATATATCAAAACGACGACGTCCGCATCGATAGCCGGAACCCCACACATATACACTGTGTTGTACTACATGCTTGTTGATGTTGGTAAATCAATAATAGCAATAATTCACCAGCGATAGAGAGAGAGAAATGAACGTGAGCCAGGGGGTGGTTCATCCAGTGGAGGCCCCGCCGCCGCTGCAGACGGAAGGGGCGGGAAATGTGCTTCTTCCACGTGTCAGGATGAAGGATCTCCAGGGCATGCCGGGTACTGTAGGCGGAGTATTCTTGCGCTTTTCTCAATTGTTGTTTGCAGTAGTCGCTCTTTCCATTATGGCCACCACCCCTGACTTTGCTTCCGTCACCGCCTTCTGGTAATCCCTTTCATTCTGATTCTCTATGTACAGTCGCCCCTGAAAAATTTAAAAGGTTCTTTATTGATCTTGTTTTAGAAGCTTTTGTTGTAGCTATGGAATTGGGACTGTTTATTCATTCTCCAGCAAAAAGAAACAAATGAATAAAAAGAAGTATTGCTCGAATCACCAGAATCAGTTTTCATAGGCCAGGATCAGGCCTTTACATGAAGAAATTGTTAATGCATCTCTTGGAGCTAAAGGTTGTTATAAGCACCTTATAAGCTTAGCCAAACAGGCTAGTATTGAGACCAAGTCGTGTAGTTTGTCTGTATAACTGCCGGTCTGCCCCCACTTTCCAACCCCATAGAAAGGCTTTTAAAGTTAAGGGAGAGCTAGGAGTACAGAACACTAGAACATGCATGCCTAGCGTATGAGACGATTGGGGCTTATACTTCTATCCTACTGGAGCTCAAACCTGGAAAACTCGCACGTCAGTTTCAGTGCCTGTTTGGTTTAGCCAAAAAAAAGCTGATAAAAATCTTAGTCAATAATTAATTTTAGACACGCAATTTTTCAAACACACATTTCATGACGAATACCAAAATTCACTAAAAAGCTGATTTTTAGCAAAAATCAAACAGGGACTTAAATATAATGCACTGCATAAGAATGAAATGTCTTAAAAACTCCAAACTTACTCAAAAAGGAAAGACTGAAACCAAGATAAGTAAACCTGATCTTTAAGAGGAAAATCTCCCTTAAGAATATGTACTGTGCTTTAAGATGTGCTAAGGCCTGTTTGCGCCGGATTAAAATCTGATTTTAATCTAAGTCAAAGTCAAACAATCAATATTAACCGCATCTTTTAAGGTCCCACATCTTTTCAACTACACATTTCAAAAACTTTTATCACAATCCACTAAAAATCTAATTTTAATCCCCACCAAACACCCTCCTAGTACTTTTTGCATGGAGATGATCAAGCTAATCGGCATACTGTAGAAGATTGGACAAACCATCATCCTGTGATGATCACAAGTTCAAGCCCGAAGTAGTTCTTATCTGTTCAAGGAGAATCAAATTTACTCGTAGGCATTCAAAATTTATCTCTTCTTTGTAACGTTGATCCTGAAGCTTGATCTCCATCAGTACATTTGATCTTGCGTTTGCAGAGTACTGTCCTCGTTATCATAAGCCCAAGACTTGGGACTCAATAGTTATTTGCATCAGGGTGACAATTATCTCAACTCACCTTGTGATTACTGCTTTGTTCTTGATCTGAATGCCTCGAAAAAGCATGTAATTTTCCTTCCAGCATTGATTTATTTCTCATCCATTTTAAAAAGGCTGGCTTTTTGTTTTTTGTAGATAACATTTTAAAGTGGTTTCGAACTCTTTCAACTAACATCTTTATGGTCAAGGTTGTGGAGAAGCCCTATAGTTGCATTCTGCAGTCTCCTGTTACTTGCAAAGTGCACTGTGAACCTTTCATGAATTTTCCAAATGAATACCAGGTTAGAATACCACGCATGCACTGGCTATTTTTAAAAGTTGTGGAGAAGCTCTACACATTAAAGGATCAGGCATTCTATAGAATCATGTTAAATCTTGGAAGATCTTTAGGTGGTCTATTAAGTTTTGGTTCCATCATATGAATTGATGGAATGCATCTTGTACTTCCTGAGAATTGTGCAATCACGACTTTCATACTAAAGGGTGCTCTGGCCAATAAACTGGTCTGCAAGTTGCCTTGACCTCAAGGTTTATCTTGCTGGTATTGCGAGCTTTGTTGTCATCTAATTGGTTCACAAGCCCTTGACCCAAGCTAATTAATTTTGTTATACTAACAGCATAATAGTTCCTCTGGCTAAAGTTTCCTTAATGACCTAGAACCTCACAGGTCTTTTTTTTTTTGCCTCTAGGAATTTTGGTGCAAACTTGAATATCCCAAATCCAAACTTAGGGTAGACTGCAAAACTCTCAGTTTTATAGTATAGCATCAAATTGCTTGGAACTGCTTCCTGCACTTTGATTTTACAGCTATCTCAACCAAATCTGATCATGTTTGGGAGCTCATGACATACTGAATTAATCTGGAACCTTTAGTAAAAGATAATTATCTGATAGAGGTGCTAATAGTAACAACCATTGGCTTTCTCCTTGAAGATTTGATATTTGAAGTCCCTCTTTCTTCTGGTTGGAAATTATGGTCTTATATGCACCTATTCCTTTGCAACTAAAATAAATATGACTCAGTTTGATTTCCCTTGCAATGATCCTGGCACTGAACTCAAAGTATTTGCTCTTTCCAGCTATCTTGTCGCTGCTACTGGTTTGCAGAGTATGTGGAGCCTTTCACTGGCAATTGTTGACATTTATGCCCTTCTAGTAGGACGCCACTTACAAAACTATCGAGCTGTTAGTTTATTTTCTGTAGGTGATGGGGTAAGTCTATTACAATTTACAATTGCTCAGCACAATCATATATTTTCAGAGAGGATTTTTGGTATAGAACCAGACAAACTGGATTTATATAACATAAATGTGACTAGTCACATTAACTAAGTTGTAAAAAATATTTTGATGTTGGCACTTGTTAACGTAAACGAATGTGATGGAACCCAATTCATAACGTAAGAGCATTCATGGACTAGTTTGCCCATTTTGATTTGGTAATTTCTTTGCCGGTATTAAGTTGAAGCACATTGAAGTATCCTTAAGACAATTATATTTAGTATTTGTTGTTAATGAAAAAATGCTGGCATGTGAATTTTAGGACCTACCATTTGATCTGGAAAAGTACCAGTCATCAAAAGTTGGGATTCGGTGGGGACTATAAAGTTTATAGATAATATTATGAATTACTTGTAGAGTTTTAGGTGAGATGCTTCCTTGTTTAGATGTTCTTGCCTGCCTCTTATCTCTCTTCACATTTTTTCCTTTCTTTGACTCGGTTCATACTCTTTAGAAATGCACACTCCTTTCCTCAAATTTCAACTATTGCGATGGTTACGATATGAAGCAAGCTAGCAAGACTTCATCAGTCACATTCAATATTCTTTCCCTCATCTCATTGTCTCCATATACACAAGATTCACCTCTGGCTCAGCAACCATATTCGACTTGTTTAATAGATTCTCCCAAAATGACATTTCCTTGTAGGCTATAATAATGTCAATGTCCATGCCTCAAGATTTCACGCATCCTAGTGACTACAAATAAATTTGGTGTATGTTACACTTGATGCTTTTAGTTACCCTGATTCAATCACTTTATCCTGCACTTATTTTCCAAATGGATATTTTCATCAACCTGTACGATCAGCTTCTATGGTCTTACTCATGAGTCACAGTTCTATGTTGACATGTTCAGTAATACTAAATGTCATTAAGAAAGAAAAAGAAACGAAAATCTTGTTCATTTTACTATGTAATAAACATGCCTGTGATGGTGACGTATCTTTGACCCTTCTAAGTTCAATGTGTCCTGTTTCAGGTCACTTCTACCCTTACTTTCGCAGCCGCCTGTGCATCTGCAGGCATCACCGTTCTCATTGGCAACGATCTTGGTGCTTGTTCTAGTGATCATTGCACATGGTACGAGACTGCTATAGCTATGGCCTTCCTTAGCTGGTTCACTGCATTGCCTTCATTTTTGTTCAACTTTTGGTCTTTAGCATCAAGATGAACACGAGCTACACCCCCAAGGGAATTCACAGCAGTGTTAACTACCAAAACATTTTGAAGTTTTTTTTTTTTTATATAAATTCAGTTTTGTGTTGCCAACCAAAGTTATTCTTGTGAAAGACAGTACCCTCCAAGAGGCACAAAGTTTCCCAAATCGATAGTCTACCTACAATAACTCAATAATAATACAAACTCAATAATGATACAACAGCAGAATTTACAATGGGGAATCAAAAACACTTCAGATGCATACAACATATTTTAATTGAATTTAAAAATTGCAAATTGCAAAACTTAATAATTCCTCCATGATCAATCTTTCCTCTAGAATCTTGTCTGATTTTCCATATACCACCGAGGGGGGACGGGGAACAAATGAATTTTACCTTCACACAAAAGACCAATTAACGAAACAGTAGGCAAGGCAGTGGACATCGTTATCTTCTGCTAAAACTTTCCACACAATGGCTTGTTCATAAGAAACATGGCGTCCCATTGTTGACATACAGATCCCACCAGGCAGGTAAGCAAATCCCTACAAAGAATTATAGAATTATCTCTCCTTCCATAGAAATGGCATAGCAGCTTATGATAAATTGATTCCAAGACAGTATCTGGTTGTGTCAAAATTTCCCAACCACAACCTTGTTAAACAAAGTGCAATCGCACATGATGCTTTTTGCTGGTCATGTAATAGATATTTCAAAGAAAATATCATTTAAACAAGAAGATTCACAAGCTATATATTGCAATTGAGCTTTTTCTAAATAACATATAACGTCCTTTCAGCATACAAATAAAATATAAGTTAAGGAAATGAAATAAAGTATTTGGATGTCATGAAATTACCTGTTGCATGATCTTAGCAAATTCTGAAAACATCACTTTGCGTCCAGAATCATCAAATATCTTGTCTAATGTTACGTCTTGGAGAGCCACTAGAGTGGTTTCCAACATATCAAGCCCAGCTTGGTTTGCAAATATTAAAATTGGCAGTGCCTGCTAGAGCAGGTTACAAAAGAAGAAATTAAACACAGTTATGTTGAAAATCTTTATATCAGACTGAGGCTATTTGATAACAAGTTCATATATCTCATCTAAGGCAATGAAAGTGATATTGCACATAAATATCAAGGCGTCATGTTGAGTGTTTGAGGGAAGCATGCAAAAACTATTGAAGTATCATCCAAAGAAAGGAATCAAATCAAATTCAGAACCTTGTATACCTTCAATGAGCAGCACAAAATGGCATCTCGGTGATGCCAAAGTGTGTTCAATATTAATTCACCACTCAAAGAGACGGTTCTCAGCAATTCAGTCCCCACATGATAGCTGCAAAAGCAGAAAGCGTGTTAGAAACATAAATCAACGTAAAGCAAGCCCAAAGCACAAGCTGAGGTCAACTTTTTCACTTTGGTTTCCTTTTCCTGTTCATGTGCATGAGCATACCCAGTAATGACTAGACACGGAAGGACTTCAATTATTCAAGAATTTCGACAATATTTAACAGGGTTGAGAAAATGGAAGTGGCTAGCAACTTCAGAATCAAGTATGAAAAATCAGCATAACTAACCTAAAGCTCTGACAGATCCAATGTGCAAGTGTTACAGCTTCTGGAGAGCCTAGAGACAGCTTTGGCGCAATTGCAGGGTTCAAACCTGACGGAGATATGGCCATGGCAAGCCTCTGTACAGAGGAAATCACACTACGAACATACTGGCACGCAAATGTTGCAACATTGTCCTGTAAATTTCTTTCAAATGGGAATTGGAAAGCAATAGTCAATACTGATCGTGCACTGTAAGATGATGCCACATATCCAGAGGCATGATTGGCTGCTGGGCGAACTTCAAGATTTGATGTCAAATCTAGAGTTTTATACAAAGTTGAAGCATCCTGTGAATCACTCTACACAAACAAACCATTAGTTATCCAAAATGTAAGCATTAGTACTTTTATGTCAACAAATTTTTTATAACAAATAAATAAATTTTACACTGTACCCTTTATCTCATCCGTGATTCTAGCGCGAACATAAGCGAATGTAGTGTCATTTACTATGTAAGAATGATAAAAAGCTTACAGAGTAGAAGCCCTTGACATGAACATATATTCATAATCCTAAAACCTTGAACCCTTTCGAAACAATCTTTCCAAGCATAAACGTATGGTGCATGGTATACAGTACTAGACACTATAATGATGAAGCCTTTATATCCATTTTTTTCCTTTGTAGTGTTCAACACTATTCTATCCTCCCTACAAAAATCCTCACCAAACATGCCAATATTGTACAACTCGGCCATGTTGCACAGCCAAGCAACAGTAAAGATACAGAGAATATTTCTACTAAAATTTCATTATTATCATTATTCCGTTTCATAACAAGTCGTAACAGAGCGTGAATTTGATTATTCCGCATGGAAACAATGAAGTATGACATCATACCATGTTACTCAAAAGATGAATCTGGATTAGTCAACGCATGCCACCATGATTGGAAATACGTGCTCTTGCGGGAGGCAAGAACAGTAAAAGCACAATCTTCTTGAGGAAAAAGAAAAAAACATGTTGAGGGAAAGAATCTTTTAACTCAACTGGTTTTGGATCCAGTGGGATTACTCGAAACCCAGAAGGCAGTAGAGGTGCATCATCTGGAAACATCTCATCAATTGGGGCAAAAACAAGCTCAGAGCAGGCCCCCAACGTATTCTCATCAACTCCACTACACATCTGTAGACAAGGATCAATTTATCATGTATATATCTTTTATTTTGCTCACATCAGTAGTTACTAAGTTCATTCCAATGAGATAAAGATACTGAAGAAAGCCACCTGTAACAGGTGAATGTCTTTCGAAATAAAAGAATCTTCATGACTGAGAGAATCTCCTTCCAAACGAATCATTTCAAGCATCTAAAATACAAAACATAAAAATAAGTGAGATGAAATTATGCTGCATTGTTGTAAGCTTTCAGAATTGTTTTTACTTATAATTCAAATAAAGGTAAATGCTCATATCAAGATCAAGGAAAAGTGGAAGTCAACTCAGAAAAGGCACCTCTTGCAATATAAAGATATCAAAACAAAAAAAAAAGATATAAATTTTTTAAATCAATTCAAAAATTAAGACCAGCCCTTGCTGCTTTCTTTATTTTATTATATTTTGGAGGGAACTGAAAGCTTTGCTGTGGCAACTAAAAGATTATCATAATTCATTAGTTATATCTGTAAAACTAACAAGTATATACCTCTTCATGTTCAATTGTGTGTCCAAGTGGCATGATGATTTGGCTTCCAGTGAATCTTATAGGCCTCATTCCTGGATATGCATATGAGCTTGTTTTCAAAGACGCGGCAGAATAGGCATCAACATTAAAGTCTGCCCACTCTGATCGATGCTCCCTTAGAAATTCTGGAAGGAACAAAATAGATTAGTCCATTGAACACTGGACACAACATTGCAAATGGTTTGGATCTATAATATTTTGTTAACCTAGCTCAAAGGGTAGATTGCATCCAAAAAAATTTGTTAACCTAAAAGTACTCGAGAAAGAAAGGGTAGATTGCATCCATAATTTCTAACTGAAAGGATGTCTTTGTCAAAGGTGGAGGTGAAGGCAGTGCTATATGAGCTTGTTTTCAAAGACGCGGCAGAATAGGCATCAACATTAAAGTCTGCCCACTCTGATCGATGCTCCCTTAGAAATCGAACCAACACTGCTGGAGAGACATTCTGGAAGGAACAAAATAGATTAGTCCATTGAACACTGGACACAACATTGCTAATGGTTTGGATCTATAATATTTTAAAGGATGTCGGATTTTGGTTGAGCAATGTTCAAGCAAATTGTAAAATAAAATCACTTCAGTGTAATCAAACAAACAACCTAAGTAGTAATGAACCATAAACACATTAAAGAAGCCAATCTTAAACCTCCTATATTACCATCCGTGGTTCATTCAGACTTTTAAGTAAATTGTATTTCGCCGAGGATGAACAAATTTATGCAAAAGCAGGTTCATATACTCGCATAATTTGATGGAGAAATTTGAGCGTGCTTGGTTAAGCTTAAAAGAAAGTAACCTTTCAAAAAAAGCTTAAAAGAAAGTACAGTTACAACGTTTTGTTTTTTGGATATGTTACTTTTTTCTTACTTTCAAAAAAACATGTATTTTCCAAAATAATTATAGTAATTGTTGACCCCGTTTTCTGTAATTGTAATGTGGACAACGGATGCCGGGCCCACTCGCGTCCACGCAAGCAAATTCCAACATGTTCTAACCGGAGATCAGGATGGAGAAGGGTGAAGTTTATGAATGTGAGATATGCTTTACGACGCGAAACAAAAATGTTCGAGCATGAGCAATATGATCAAAGATGATTCCAAACAAACAATCATAAACAACTTCACCAAAGTAAAAACAAGCTTAACTAAGCAGATAAATATAGAATGAGCAAGAGAGAAAGTCAAGTGTGTTTTTCAAGTGTAAAGAGTTACATTACAAACAAACGTTACAAGAGTTGCTTATTTATAAAGTTCTGGCCGAGGTGGTTGCCTTTGGATAAAAACCACGTGACTTCATCTCTGAGGCCGAGGTCTCACATCACTCAGTCTGCTACGCATTTAATACAATGACAACTGGTCACCCTATACCCTAAGCTAACAATTCTGATATTCATTATTATAAAAGTTACATCAATCATTCTGAGAGATTACCTGCAGATCCTCTAAAAGATGCAAGTGTTTTAGCCTAAAAGGAGCTTTGGATGAGGCAAGTGCTTCAGCTAAAGAGAGTTTCAGACTAAAAGGAGTTTTTGAACAAAGGGCATCAACTTCTTCTTTGACTTCTTTATTTTGACCAATTGGGTATTTGTTAACTTTGTCAGATCTGACTCATGTCTCCCCGAGGTCACGACGTGGTCCCCACTAAGAGCCTCGGTGGCGAGGCATAACAGTAATTATTTCCAACTTTCGACCCACAAGAAAAATGATTTATTTAAAAAATTATTAACTTACAAGTACCTTTTAAGCTTAGCCAAATAAACTCAAAGTAATGAATTGTTCAACAAATGATTGGCGTTAGACCTGTCAATAGCTAAGAAGTCAATTTTTATACTTGGAACTTGATGGTTAAATTACATACTAGACAGAAACAAGACACATTTTACGTTCCCAGAGCTTTTGGACAACTGAACAGAGTAATAAGCTGTAAGGCTCAATGTTAAATTAGGGAAGATATCAAGAATCACCTTGAGTAGCATAGATGCCTTCACACACAGAATGCCTCCTAGGCAAGAGACTGTGTTTGTACTAGTGCTCAGGTTCTTGGACGAATTAATGGCAACTACAACATCTTCAGCACCCTCATAGTTCAACATTGACCAGCCATCATCACTGAATCCGTTAATAGCATCATTAAAGCCTCTGCACAGGAGAAAATATTAGATCATCAACAATGTTACCATAACCACATGCACAATATAGTCACAATTACATCTCTATATCTCAATGCATAGCTTAAATGTACAGGCAGCTTACCTGATCAATCTCTGGCTGAAAGTACGGAGAACAGCTGGTTGCCTGCCAAGACCATATACCACCTCGCCACTTGTCTCTTTGGCTATCTGCCTAATATATCGCAATGCCTATTGTAAAAGCATTTTGAGGGGAATGAAAATCAGGTCTCCATTAGCACTCCACTCAATTGGTCAAGTTTTGCATGAAATGAAAATAAATTTACTTAAAAATACAGAACTTTATGCTTACTCAGTCAGCAACCAAATTTCAATGCTAAAACTATTGTTTATATTATATCTTCTAAAACGTTGAGTACATCAAACATAAAAGTATTGTACTCACTGCAATTGTCATTTTCTGTGCCACAACTTTTGAAGATTCGTAAAGCGGTCGCAGCACATCTGGCACGCTCCAAGGCTGGAAAATGTTACCTGAGCTGTCAACCTAGTTCTGGACAATGGAAAAATATAATGGAAGATCTTTTAGAATGGATCGTACCCCAAGATTAAGGTGATCTACAATGTGAATGATTGATCCTCCACCATCACATGGCCGGATCAAATATCCAGATGGAAGAATATCTGCTCTTACAAACTGTGAGGCAGCAGCTGGATTTGGGCCAGCCCCGGTACCAGAAAGAGATCTCTCACACACCTTAAAGGAGGAATGATCACAAACATGCATTTTTATCTCCTCCTTGATATAATTATATCATGCTTCAAAAAATTTTGAAAATCAAAATCTATCGTTCTAATAGAATTGAGATGTTTCAGAAAAGCAAGCAAAAAGATGCTAAACAAAAGCAAACATTATTCCTCATTGAGAGGAAAAACAATAGAAACTTTCAAAAAATATTGCTTTGCGTTCATCATCCATTTTGTTTTCATGGAATCATTACAAAATATGTATCGGACAGCTAACGTTCAGATATTTACTTACCACGAGACTGCCATTCTCTAAGGTGGTTGTGTATCTCAGAGTCCAAAAATCCCGAGCAGAAGCCAGTATAGTTGGTGCATACGTCTGAAAGCAATGTTTGGAGATTATTAATTATATCCCTTAATAAAGAACATTTAAGTATGATATTCACAACATTCACCTGGGTATAGAGAAGTTCAATCATTCCTCCGTTTCCGGCTGGAAACATAGTGAAAACTTCAAGGCTCCGACAGTCCCGGAACCAAGTATTACGATCTTTAAGAATCTCCGCAATCTGTAAATTTCAAAACAATTTCAAACAGACAGCTAATGTTTGCAACATCAGAATTAGGTGCTTAAAGAAGAGTGTGCAAAGTCAACGTCAAATTACCTTTGGTGGTTCTAA
Source organism: Fraxinus sp. D2006-0159 (assembly GCA_903798375.1). Taxonomy (NCBI): domain Eukaryota; kingdom Viridiplantae; phylum Streptophyta; class Magnoliopsida; order Lamiales; family Oleaceae; genus Fraxinus; species Fraxinus sp. D2006-0159. The sequence continues at coordinate 2,390 of CAIGRQ010033899.1, read as the reverse complement.
ACTTACAAGGCCGCATACTCGAGCAGCCACTCCACTGCACCTATGTGAAATGACAAAGATCCCAACCGAATCCGGACCAGGCTGAAAAAGAAAAAAGAATGTATATATATATATATATATCAAAATCTCCGCATGACCCTTTCAGTCTAAAGGTTGCAATGATGTTATTATTGACTGCAAACTAGAGAAAGGATCATTAAACAGCTGAATAAATGGCCAAACCTTCATTCCAGGCATTTGGACCCAATCGACAGCAGTTCCAGTAGCCTTTGACAGGAACTCTGCCAAGGTCTCTTCCGCAATTGAGAGAAGCCTGATTAAACCATCTATTAAACATCAGGGAGAAACAGAAACAGTGCCTACAAATATGTGTGCATATCACTAGAATGCAAAGAGAGAAGAATTGGATTTGAGTAAGTTACCCAGCAGGGTTGTTAGCATCTCTGAGAGAATGCTGGGGAGTGGTGACAGCCAACTCGCAACTTGGATCAGTAGTTGCCACTGATGCCTGTAGAAATTCCCGTGTCAGAATAGAATTTGAGAGTAAACTGAAGGAGAAAGAAATACATATACCAAAGATCTTTGGATCCTAAATGACGAAGAAGTCAAACCCAATTAGCAGGCTTAGGACTCATTTGACTGCATATATGCTGGGACTAACAAAATTATTAAAACAGCCCTCATTTGACTGCATATATGCAGGGACTAACGAAAATTATTAGAACAGCCATGGTATCAACAATCAATAACGTGACTGAGCGCCATGCCATTGGATAAGTGGCATAACAACGCACATATTGCATTCAACCCATTATGCACGTGCTACTTTTTAATGCAGCTGAACATCATATATAGGTAGATCATAATAGATCAAACAAGGTGAAACAAAACAAAGAAATTGATAGCAAATATGTGTAAAGGAAAGTCGCATACAGTTTGCAATTGTTGGTGCATGTACCCATTCTCGCTTATCAGCTGTGACACCTGCTTCTGCAGGCGATCATTTTCCTCCATCAACAGCTTATTCATAGCAGTCAATTTTTTATTCACACTCTGAAGTCCAGTAGATTCTTTTCTCTGTTTCTCCCGACACCTACATTTATCGAAGAAAACATCATTTTTCTAGCCTCCATCAGAATTCAGAAACGAAACAATTCCTAAAATACAGCAATCAATTAAACTTCAATCTAGGTTTTCAAGGTCCTGACAATCAAGTCATTTCAAAATCAAGATTTTCACTTGTAATGCCCATTTATTTTTGAAACTAACAAGTATGGAAATGCTCTCCCGAGCTAGAAATGAGTAAAATTCCATGTACATTGAAACTGTTAAAGACACCGACTTTAAACCTAGCCCAAGAAAGATTGCTAAAACCACTCCCACACATCAAAAAGTTTTGCCTTTACCTTCGATTTTGAAACCAAACTTTAATCTGTTTGGGCTCAATGTTGGAAAGGATGGGGCATTCCCGGATCAGCTGCTGCCGACGCAAAGAGCTCGGCTTTGGGCACTCCGCATAGACCCTTTCCAAGGCCTCCACCTGCTCCGCTGTGTACCGGACATACTTCCCACAATCAAGATCCTTGTTCATGCTCCCACTGCTACTCTCTCTGTGCTGCTGTGCCACCATAGCCATTCTCCCAATACCTTAAAAATACCCAAACCCCGCAATCCAGAACCAAAACACCTCACGAATAATTAAAAAACCTGAATACTCAGAGCAGCCTTTTATAGTCCTGTAGTCAACTGAAGAAGGTTCTTTGAAGCAGAGATTAATTTGCTTGATTTATAATTTTTTATGCTCCAAAAGGATAAACTTGATGATCTTGATTGAGGCAGAATATTCTTAGGCCTCTAGATGGCTACCTTATAAAAATAGTAGCAGCCAACAACAAAAGCTAAACAGCCTTGTAATGTAAATCATATGATATTGACAAAGTGTCGATTTTTCTTCACTCTAAATCACCCTTCAGCAACGCTTTAATACTGCTATAATTGTTCACATTAAAAGTCCAAACCTTCACTGGAAGGAAGGTGCAATCTGTTACTTTTTGACACGCGAAACCCCTGATTTTCACCCAAGAGCGACAAAATTTATGCGTTTTTCCTGCAGTGTTACTGCAGAACCTCTTATCTTTTTCTTGCAACCATACATGTTACTCGTTTGTTCAATACTTACAAAAAAACAACTAAATTTCACCAAGAATAGTCTTGAAAATGGGACACGTGGGAGAAGTGTTTGTTAACCTCGTATCAGATAAAGACCAACCTTCAATTGGGATTTCAAAATAATTTAAGGAAAAATGATATTCAGAAAGCTCTCTGCCTCTCTCTCTAAAGAAGAAGAGAAGACTGGAAATACAGAGAAGGGGGGGGGGGGGGGGGGGGGG